>MDKJ01331136.1:0-44890 GCA_005239525.1 Nicotiana knightiana | reverse complement strand
TTTCACTAATCAACCCCAAATATGTTATTACAGAAATTATTACAACCCAGAATGAATAAATTATGTAATATTATCCATTACACTATAGGGAGCCTTCATAGGCACAATATAAACCTAGGAACAAAACCTTCCAACAGGACAACTTTGGAGTATAGCAATGATCCATCCATGGCACATTAAAAGTCAGGCTTCTAGTGTGTCAAATTTCCCAAGGGCCTCAGGGACCCCGGGCAATGCTCACACCAGAACCCTTTTCAGAGAAACAGTTTGTGAAAGATTGGAAGACCAGCCCCAATGTGTCAGAGTTCGGAGGAGCCTCAAGGACCCTAGGCAGTGCTCACACTGGGGGTGGTAGGAACCTAGATAACTAAGAGTAGAAGTTTCAAAACCAATATATAAAGAGTAGGGGAACAATTTTAGAAAAAAAATAGTTTATTCTCCAGAAGCAAGCAGATTCAGATTACACAGAGCTATACTAGGAAACAAATATATTCAGCACATAGTTCAAGTAGATTGGCACATGTTCAGACTAAATACTCATATTAAGATCACTTAACAGATGAAATTGGCCACACAGACTTGCAATGTTTGGTCATGCTCAGAACAAAGAACATACAACTGAATCAACAAGCTTTCACATTATATGAAGTACTTAGTTTAGCAATTATCACTCGGTGGAATCATTTAGGCATAGATCCTAACAGAAGCATGCTGAGGTTTGAACTAAAATAAACTCATAAAAACATAACAAGACAACAGGAACTAAAACATGCCAGTTGAGAAAGAAGTTAACAGGAATCATAGGTCACATAGAAGCATGCAGAGGTCTGTAATAGAACTGACTACCTAAACATACAGAATAAAACAAGATAACAGGAGTTAAGGCATACCAGTTAGGGAGAAATTAAACAGGAAGATGAAGGCAATTGGGATCCAAGAGTCTAGCCTTGGTGACAATGCAGCAAAATAGGAAGAACTCAAGTGTGTATAAGTGTGTGAATCTAAGAGTGTGAGCTTGTGTCTTAGCGTGTATAAAATCAGAACAAATGAAAGGTTTATATAGCACATAGTAGAGTAAAACAAATAAGGTAAGGAGAATCAATCGCACACAAATAAGGCATGCAACATCAATTAATCAATCAATTAGGGCTAACGGGAATAAATTAACAGCAAGTAAAACTTAAATTAAGGAGAGTCTTTCACAGGGTAAATCAGTAGACAAACTGAGGCTAAATAAGGTAAGCAGTAAATCCAGAAATCAATTAGAGGTCAGTCAAAACAATCAAAACCCAGAAATCAAGCCAGCAATATAATTAAGGAAAGTAGTACTAATTACGAATCACATATAAGGAAAGAATAGGTAAAAATCTTTTCAGAGAGATATCAGTTTTGAAAGGAAAGCACAATTTTTTAACCCTAATTAAGCAAGAAAAATAAGTTAATCACTTTTAATTGACAGAGCCACAGTAAAAGGGCGAACATTAGATCAAACAGTAGAAACCCTAGGACGTGCAGACATAGATATGAGAACTAGTCAAAAAAGTAAAGAAACCAGAGTTAAACACTTAAACCTTTTTAACATTTTGTAGAAACTTTAAAAGATGAAACCCTAGAGCATAAACACATAGAGATGAATCTCAGTGAAAGAAATCAGTCAAACGGTAAAGAGGAAAACCAGAGTTAAACATTTAATCATTTTTTTAAACAATTTTGCAGAAACTTAAAAAGATAAAACCCTAGCTTCTAGGGAAGAACAAGAATCGGTTGACAATAGAAGGAAAAATAGCATAATCTTAAAGGAAAAGTAACATACAAACTCAAACCGCTTCAGATCTAAAGATATCTGAACGGATTTAACCAGAAATAATTAAACATAAGCAGAGGTGAGAAAAATCTGGTTTGAACCACAAATTTGAAGCCACAAACATGAAGAAATTAGTACTCACATACATAGGAATCAACACAGACGGATTCATCGAGAAAACAAGGGATTTGAACCAAGTCTGGTTTGTGCTTCTTGAGATTACCCTCAAGCAGCATGAAAAACGAAACACCAGTAGAGATAGGAGGCCGGATGGGGCCTAAAATTGAAGAAATAAACCATCAATCGAAGGAGTTTTGATGACGGTGGGCTAGGGTTAGGGGGAGGGTGAGAGAAAAGAGAGGAGGGAAGGGATTCAGAGGCGGCGGGTTTGAAAGAATGATTCGGGTTGGGGGTCATTTTTAATTAAAAAAGAAAAGGTTGTCATGGACCGTTGATCTTCTAAGATCAATGGCCAGGATTGAATCTGGGGTTGGGGCGGGTTATTGGATCAGGGTTAGGTTAGCTATTGGGTTGGGTTCGAAAATTAAAATAAAAGAGGCTATATGTTAAATACCCAATTAATCTGATAAAATAATTTATAGAAATAGCTAATAAATAAAAAAAAAATGCTATTTATGCATGCAAATAATTTAAAATAATTTATAAAAATATAAAAGATCATTTTCGTGTAAAATCAAGTAATTAAGCACACATGGGCTATTATTGCAAAGTTATTGCAATTATAACCTACAAATATAAATATAATTATGTATAAAATAATTAAAGCTTAATATAAATATAAATGATAAAATTAGGCAATAAAATTATTGTAAAATCATTTGTGATGCAATTAGTAATTATTTGGATGATAAAATGATGGAATAAATTAATTAAAATCCTTTAAAATTATGGAAAAATACTAATTGATGCCCATGCTATTTTGAAAAATATATATATGAATTTTGAAAATAACATAGGGAAAATTTGGGTATCAATAGTGGTGATTATTGGTCCTTAAGACCTTTTATTTGGGCCGTAAATTTTTAGGCAATGTGGGTCCGGTGGCTAGGCCCATGTAGAAGGCGTGGACTATAACATACGAAAACTAGGGAATCGGGAGGAATTTCAGTTTTTTTTTGGTAATTAAATCTTTTTATTAAGCACCAAAGTAATATTTACAAAACAGTAGGCCAACTCGACCTATCTACCTTACTGGATTCTATATATTCTTACTCCTTCTAACATTCTATCCACTATAATTTCAGTAATTACATTTAGCTAACAAGACTTTAGTATATCCCTCAGCTCTCATGTTGCATACACATGCTATCTTCTTTGCAAGAATGTCCCATGTTGCAGCTGTCTTCCCAAAAATCCGTGAATTTCTTTCCATCCACACTGCATATACGTATTCTGCAATTATCATCTTAAGGATCTTGGCCAGTTGTGATCTTCCTTTTGTCTTCTGTACTATCCAGTCTTTCCATTCTGCCCAAGATGTGAAGTTTGCCTTCATTTGAATCCAGTTCATAAGTCAGCCCCACAATTCTCTACCATAAACACATTCTGCAAACAAATGTTCTCGTGTTTCCTTATCTTGATTGCAAAAGCAGCATGCTTCTTCTATCTGCATCTTCCACTTCTTCAATCTGTCAACAGTTTGAAGTCTACCATGCATTAGTAACCACAGTATTAATGTTGCTTTTGTCCTAGCTTGGTTCTGATACATGAGCCCCTTCCATGGAATCTTTGGCAATTCTCCTATCAGCTTACTCTAAACCTGCCTTATAACTAATTTCTTCTTGCCTTGATCATTAGTAATACTTGCCACAGAACTCCTTGCACCAAGTATCTTCTTCAGCATCCATGAGGCGTGTTGAGTAATCCCCATAGCTTCAAAAGATTTCTCTTTAATGTAAAAACTGTGAATCCACTTTATCCATAACTTGTCCTTCTTATTTCCCAGCTCCCATGTAGTTTTTGTTATAGCTGCTCGATTCCACAAAGCCAAGTTAACCAAATTAATCCCTCATGTTGCTTTAGGTGAGCATAGTTTGTCCCAAGAAACAATAGCCTATTTTGTTATCACATTCTCTCCTGACCAAACATAGCTTCTACAGTAAGCATCAATTGTCTTGATCACCTTGGTTGGAATGATAAAAATCTGAGCCCAATACACTTGAATCCCAAATATCACATGCTGCACCAACTGAATTCTGCCTGCATAAGACAACTTCTTTGCTGTCCACGATGATATTCTTGCCACTACTTTATCAACAAGTGGCTGCCATTGCAATACTGATAGTTTCTTAGAGTCTAGAGGTATGCCTAAGTATTTGAAAGGCAGTGACCCTAGACTATAACCCAGTTCTTTTTGTATCTCCTTCTGGTCTTCCTCACTGACTCCCCCAAAGTAAATAGAACTATTTGCTAGATTTGCATTCAATCCTGAGGCAACTGAGAAAGTCTTGAATCTATCATGTATCTGCTTTATTGAAGTTTCATCTCCTCTTGCTAACATTAGAAGGTCATCTGCAAAGCTCAAATGAGTTAGATCTATCCTTGCACATAGTGGATGAAAGTGATAAGCATTCTCCTGTTTCAAGGTCTTTAAGTTCCTATTGAGGTACTCCATGGCTATGGCAAACAAGAAAGGTGACATAGGGTCCCCTTGTCTCAATCCCCTAGCAGCATCAAATGGCTTTGTTGTTTCTCCATTTATAAGAATTGTATAATTGACTGTTGTTACACACTCCATGATACAGTTGCTGAATTTGGTTGGGAATCCTAATTCATCCAACATTTGATGCAAGTATCTCCAATCCACAGTGTCATAAGCTTTCTGAATATCAACTTTGATTAGGCACCTAGGAGAGATATGCTTCCTTGAGTAAGCTTTAACTAATTCATGAGCAAGTATCACATTACCTGCTACTTTCCTTCCTGGGATGAACCCTGTCTGAGCTTCTGAAATGATTGAAGTTATTACCTTCTGTAATATCTTGGTAATCAGTTTATATAACACAGTACAACAGGCTATTGGTCTGTATTCTCTTATGCTTGTAGGATTAGGCACTTTAGGCAGTATAGTGATGGATGTGCAGTTCACTGCCCTGTATAGCTTCCCTGTATCAAAAACAATTTTAACTACTTTGGTAACTTCAGCTCCTATAATTGGCCCTCCTTTCTTGAAAAATAATGCATTGTATCCATCAACTCCTGGAGCCTTATCATTCCCAATAGAACTTAATCCTTCATACACTTCCTGCTCAGTGATGTCTGCAATTAATTGCAACTATTGGACATGATTCAGAACTAGCCCTTTCTTCATAATTTGCTTATTGACTGCAGGTAAATTTCCAGCTGTTGATCCCATCAAAGCTTTGTAGAAGCTTATAATTTCCTCTTGGATTAGTTGTTGATCAGTCACTTTATTCCCAAATCTATCTTGTAACTCAGCAATAACTATTCTTTGTCTTCTTTCCTTCATGACTGCTGAAAAATACTTTGAATTTGCATCTCCCAGCTTTATCCATGTAGCTCGAGCCTTCTGCTGCAATATACTATGGTCACTCAGTTTTATCCATGTAGCTCAAGCCTTCTGCTGCAATATACTATGTTCTATCAGTGACCATTTCTCCAAGCTTTCTAGTGCTTGCTTTTCTTCCACAGCTAGTTCATCTGTATATCCATTTGCTATCTGAACTTGAATATCATGTAATAAACACCTTGTTGTTTCCAGCTTTTCTGTAATGCCCTTGAAATTCCCTGTTATTGAGTTATTTCAGCAAAGGTCTAAGAATCTTCAATTTCTGCCATATATTGCTCATAGGATCTCGGTCATACTATTCTCTCCATGCATCTTCCAGAATTGTCATGAAGTTTGGATGATTTGCCCAAACATTGAAGAACCCGAAAGGAACTTTTCCATTTGAAACTTGCCTTCTCAATGTGATAAAATTTGGTGTATGATCAGATATAAATGGAAGTCTGTAATCAACTTCCATGTGTCCATATGTTTGCATCCACTCATCATTCCACATAGCTCTATCAATTCGACTAAACACTCTATCAGATCCTTAATGTTTGTTCGACCACGTGTAGTAGTCACCTTTCCCTGCCAGTTCATTCAAATTCATGGCCTGTACGCATTCCTTAAAATCTTGGATTTCATTACTTGTAACTGCTTTTCCAGTTCTATCTTGAATGGTTAAGACAGAATTGAAATCACCCCAAATTATCCGTGGTTCATTGTTCTTAGGATTCTCCTCCTTCAATCTTTGCCATAAAGTTTTCCTTGCTTCAATAGTATTAAAACCATATACAACTGTCATAATACAATTTACTCCATTTTGTCTGCCCATAACTCTACATTGAATTGTTTGATCAGACTTTCCTAATACTGCTATATTATAACTTTGTGGATCGCAGATTATCCAGATTCTCCCATTACGTGCATATTCATAGTTTTTTTTTCATTTGCCAACCAGGTGCTATTTATTGTGCAATTTGAGCTGAATTTTCCTTCTTTACTCTAGTTTCAACTAACCCCAGTAATTTTATATTATTCTCTCTTATATAGGTACCCAACTCCTTTTGTTTATACCTCTTGTTGGTACCTCTTATGTTCTATACCATCCAGGACATGATCAATTTTGAGGTTGACCACCTATATTAGGTGGTTTCATAGTTTCTATCACAGTTGCACTTGACTGTGCTTGAATCCTCACTAGAGACATTATGGCTTTAGCATATGACATTGGCTTGTCATTACTCACTGCTATACTTTTCCCTTTGTCCTCTAATTTGTTTGCTTATGTTTCTTCATCTACTACCTTATGTTCTTCCCTTTCATTTGTTAGCTTAGGAGTATTCACATCTCCCTTGCTTACTTCTTCTACTTGAATTTGGCTCACTTCATTGGTTGCAGGTACCTTTGTCCTCCATATTTGTTTCACTGGTGGAGGTTTCCTTCTCTGCTGCTGTTGTTCATTTCTATCATTCTCCTTTGGTTTTCTATTACAGTTATGACCTGCCTTTAAGCATGTTTCACAATACTCTGGTTTCCAATCAAACTCAATTGCTTGCTCAAAGAGCACCCCTTCTTCATTCATGACCGGAATGCTTGTTGGCATAGGCTTAGTCACATTCACTTCTATTAGAATTCTAGAATAAGAGATTTCGGTCTATTTAGCAGTACACTCGTCTGCAAACATTGGGATCCCTATTGTACTAGCAATTCTACTCAATGAATTCTTACTCCAGCAATTCATAGGCAATTTAGGGAACCTTACCCATAAAGGAATATCTGTCATACATTCTGCTGAAAAATCAAAGTAAGATGACTAGTGTTTCATAATCATTGGCCTATTGTTCACAGTATAAGCCCCTGCACACAGTATTTCCTTCATGTCATCCTCTATTTGGAATCTCACAATATAATACCCTTCATCATGATAAAACAGATTTGGCATAGCAATTGTATTCCACATCTGATTTACATACCTTTTCATGTAATTATAGCCATGTTTTTCCCCCAAAACATAGACTATTAAGGCACTTTTCCATTTCTGATTCTCCACCTCAATTTCTGATTTCTCAAGTTTAGCTACTAGGTTTCCTTATATGACTTCAGGAGTTATATATTTCAAATTCATACCGTTTCATGCAGCTCTATTTCCAGTTAGCACTTTAGCCCAAGTAGACTCTGATGTATTTTGCTCTTTGTTCTCCAATGGAACAGTAATTCCAGCTTGTGACTTAGCCGTATTTTCCTGTTCTTTTCTCAATGGAACAGTACCTTCTCTTGCTGTAGGAGGTGTGATACTTCCTCGTAGATCCACATGCATTAGAATTGGGCTCTAGTTTGCTTGTTTCTGTTGCTGTTTAGCTGATCCTGAAGCTTCTCCATCATAGATCTGTGCTAGAGAAACAGATCCAGTTGCCAACTTTGACTGCCCAGAAATTGTCTCCATGAACTTTGTTGAGCTTCTTTCCATGGTGTTGAGCTTAGGTATTTTGGTATCCACATGAATTTGTTGCTTTTTCGGACGTCCTCGAGCTTTCCTTCCAGTCATGGCGAGAACGGCGCACGTTAGCTTAACATGCGCCAACTTGGGGAAGAATTTGGTATCAATCAATCAATTTTTTTACATATTCTTAGAGTAAGCATAAATTATAATCTCATCACTGGCAAAGAGAGGAATTCCAGTTTTATGGCCCTAAAACAACAAAAAAGAGTAACGGTCTTGGCGAGGCAGTGACTATTGTTCC
The DNA here is from genome assembly GCA_005239525.1 of Nicotiana knightiana. Classification (NCBI taxonomy): domain Eukaryota; kingdom Viridiplantae; phylum Streptophyta; class Magnoliopsida; order Solanales; family Solanaceae; genus Nicotiana; species Nicotiana knightiana. The sequence goes on along the minus strand of MDKJ01331136.1, from coordinate 36,813 downwards.
TTACCTTGTTTTTGATGGGCTGAAAATTTTTTAAGTGATCCCGATCCTGAGACTCAAGCCCATGCAAAGGCGTGGGCTATAGCACACAAAAATCAGGGAATCGGGAGGAATTCCAATTGTATGGCCCTAAAATACAAACAAACATGTAATGTTCATGGAAAGGTAGTGAATATAGTTCAATATGTTATTTTAGATGGGCCAGTATAATTTTAGGCGATCTGAGTCAGGTGGCCTAGGCCCATGCAAAGGTGTAGCACACAAAAATCTGGGAATCGGGAGGAATTCAACTTTTATAGCCCTTAAATACAAAAAAATGAGTAAAAGTCATGACGAAGTGGTTTCTATTGTTCCTTATGACATTTTTGATAGGCCTGCAAATTTTTAGGCTATCCAGGACCATGCTGAAGACGTGGGCTATAGCACACGAAAATCTGGGAATGGAGCGCAATTGCAGTTTTATGTCCCTAAAATGCCAAAAAATAAGTAACGGTCATGGCGAGGCGGTGATTATTGTTCCCTAGTTCGTTTTGATGGGCTTGCAAAATTTTAGGAGATACAAGTCCAGTAGCCCGGGCCCATGCAGAAATCATGGGCTATAGCACATGAAAACTTGGGAATCTGGCGGATTCTCAATTTTATGGCCCTAAAACACAAAAACAAAACAAGTAACGGTCATGGCGAGGCAGTGACTATTGTTCCTTTGGAAGATTTTGATGGGCTGGAAAAAATTTAAGCGGTCCCGTGCCTCGGGCTCATGCAGAAGGGGTGAGTTATAACACACAAAAATTTGAGAATCGGGCAGAATTCAAATTTTATTGCCCTATAACACCAAAAAATGAGTAACACACATGGCAAGGCGGTGACTATTGTTCCTTAAGAAGTTTTTGTTGGGACCGAAATATTTTAGGCTATCTGGGTCTAGTGGTCCGGGCCCATGCAAAAGGCGTGGGCTATAGCACACAAAAATTTGAGAATCGGGTGAAATTCCAGCTTTATGGCCCTAAAATGCAAAAAAAAAACAAGTAACGGTCATGGCGAGGCAGTGACTATTGTTCCTTAGGATGTTTTTTATGGGACAGCAAAATTTTAGGCGATCCGGTTTCATTGGCATGTGCTAATGTATAAGGGGTGTGCTATAGCACACAAAAATCAAGGAATCAGGCGAAATTCTAGTTTTATGGCCCTAAAACACCAAAAAATGAGTAACGATCATGGCGAGGCAATTAATATTATTCCTTAGGATGTTTTTGATAGGCCAGCAAAATTTTAGGCTATCCGGTTCCGGTGGCCTAGGCCCAATAAAGAAGTTGTGGGCTATAGCACATGAAGGCCTGGGAATCTGGCAGAATTCCAGTTTTATGGCCCTAAAACGCCAAAAAAGGAGTAATGGACATGGCGAGGCGGTGACTATTATTCATTAGAACGTCTTTGAGGTGTCGTCAAAATTTTGATCCGGGTCCGGTAGCCTTGGCCCATCCGAGTCCGCTGGCCCAGGCCCATGGAGAAGGTGTGAGCTATTGCATACGAAAATTTGAGAATGGGACGAAATTCTAGCTTTATGTTCCTAAAACGCCAAAAACCGAGTAACGGTCATGGCGAGGTGGTGACTATTATTTATTTTAATGGTTTTGATGGGCCAACAAAATTGAGGCGACCGGGGTCCGGTAGCGCGGGACCATGTAGAAGGCGTGGTCTATAGCACACAAAAAATTGAGAATCGGGTAGAATTCAAGTTTTATGGCCTTAAAATGCCAAAAAATGAGTAACGGTCATGGCGAGGCGGTGACTATAGTTCTTTATTTTATTTTTGATGGGCTACAAAAATTTTAGGCGATCCGAGTCAGGTGGAATGGGCTCATGTAAAGGTGTGGGCTATAGGACACGAAAACATGAAAATCAGATGGAATTCCAATTTTACCTATATCACTAAAAAATTAGTAATGGTCATGGCGAGACAGTGAGAATTATTCCTAAGGTCCTTTTTTATGAGGAGACAAAAGTTTATGCGATTCGGGATCGGTAGCTCGGGCCTATGCAGAAAATGAGGGTTATAACGCACAAAAATCTCGAAATTGGGGGGAATTCCAGTTATATGTCCCTGAAATGCCAAGAAAATAGTAATGGTCATGGAAAGGTGGTGAGTATTTTTCCTTAAGACGTTTTTCTTAGGCCGGCAAAATTTTAGGCGATCGGGGTTTGGTGGCCCGGGCCTATGAGAAGGCATGGGCTATAGCATTGGTAAATCTGGAAATCGGGCGGAAATTCCATTTTTATGACCCAAAAATGCCAAAATATGAGTAACTGTCATGGAGAGGCGTTGACTATTATTCCTTAAGACATTTTTTATGGGCCGAAAAAATTTTAGGCGATCCGGGTCCGGTGGCCCATGCCCATGCAGAAAGAGTGGACTATAGCATATGAAAATATGGGAATCGCACGAAATTACACATTTATGGACCTAAAATGCAAAAAAAAAAATGAGTGATGATTATGGCGAGGCGGTGGATATTGTTCCATAGGACATTTTTGATAGGCCAGCAAAATTTTAGGCGATTCGGGTCCGGTGGTCTAGGCACATGCTGAAAGCAAGTTGGTGACTATTGTTCCTTAGGACGTTTTTGATGGGCCGGCAAAGTTTTTAGCGATCTAGGTCCTGTGGCCCAGACCCATGCAGAAGACGTGGACTATAGCACATGAAAATCTAGAAATCGAGCAGAATTCTAGTTTTATGGCCCTAAAAAGCAAAAAAAAAATAAGGTAACGATCATGGAGAGGCGGTGGCTATTGTTACTTACTACATATTTTATGGGCCGGCAAAATTTGTAGATGGCGTGGCATATAGCACATGAAATTCTAGGAATCATGCAGAATTCCAGTTTTATGTCCTTTAAACACCAAAAAATAAGTAACGGTCATTGCGAGATGGTGACTATTGTTCCTTAGGACTTTTTTTACGCGCCGCCAATATTTTAGGCGATATAGGTCTAGTGGCCCGGGCCCATGCAAAAGGCGTGGCTAAAGCGAACAAAAATTTGGGAATCGGGCGCAATTCCAGCTTTATGGCCCTCAAATGCTAAAAAAATAAGTAACGATCATGGCGAGGCGGTTACTCTTTTTACATAGGACGTTTTTAATGGGCCGAAAAAAAATCATGCGATCCTGGTTCGGTGGCCCAGGTCCATGTAGAAGGCTTAGGATATAGCACATGTAAATCTAGGAATGGGGCGGAATTCTAGTTTCATGGCCTAAAATACCAAGAAAACGAGTAATGATTATGGTGGCAGTGACTATTGTTCCTTCGGTCGTTTTTAATGAACCGGAAAATTTTTAGACGAACCGGGTCCGGTGGCCTGGGCCCATGCAGAAGGCGTGGGCTACAACACATGCAAATATGAGAATTAGGCAAAATTCCCGTTGCATGGCCCTAAAATGCAAAACAAAAATGAGAAACGATCATGGTGAGGTGGTGACTATTGTTCCTTGGGACATTTTTTAGGGACCGGCAAAATTCTAAGCGATCCAGGTTCAGTGGCATGTGCCCATGTACAATGTGTGGGCTATAGCACACGAAAATTCGAGAATTGGGCGAAATTCAAGTTTTATGGCCCTAAAAGGTCAATAAATGAGTAACGGTCATGGCGAGGCGGTGACTATTACTCCTTTGAACATTTTTAATGGTCTAAAAAAATTTTAGGCGATCCGGGTCTGGTGGCCCTGGCCTATGTAGAAGGCTTGGGCTATCGCTCATGAAAATTTGGGAATCGGGCAAAATTCTAGTTTTATGGCCCTAAAATGCTAAACAAAATGAGTAACGCTCATGGAGAGGCGGTGACTATTGTTCCATAGGTTGTTTCTGATGGGCCGGCAAAATTTTAGGTGATCCAGATCCGGTGGCCCCGCCTATGCAAAGTCGCGGGCTATAGCACACAAAAATCTTAGAATCGAGCCAAAAATGAGTAAATGTCAAGGCGAGGCGATTAATATTGTTCCTTCGGTAGTTTTTGATGGGCTGGCAATATTTTAGGCGATCCGGGTCCTATCTCCCGGGCCAATGGAGATGGCTTGGGATATATCACAAATAAATCGTGGAATTGGGCGAAATTCCAATTTTATGGCCCTAAAACACCAAAAAGTGTGGAATGGTCATGGCGAGGCGATGACTATTGTTCCTTAGGCTATTTTTGATTGGCGGAAACATTTAAGGCTATCTGGGCCCGGTCAACCGGATCCATGCAGATGGCATGGGTTATAGCACATGAAATTTGGGAATCATACGAAATTTCAGTTTTATGGCCCTAAAACGTCAAAAAATGAGGAACCGTCATGGCGAGGCGATGGATATTTTTTCTTAGATCATTTTTGATGGAAAAATAAAATTTTAAGCTATCCGGGTCAGGTAGCTTGGGCTCATGTCGAGGGCTTGGGTTATTGCGCACGAAAATATGGGATTCGGGCAGAATTCCAGCTTTATCGCCCTAAAATGTCAAAAAATGAGTAACAATCATGGTGAGGCGATGACTATTATTTCTTTGATCATTTTTGATGGGCTGAAAAAATATAAGGAGATTCGTGTCCCGTCGCCTGGGCACACGCAGATGGCGTGGGAAATAGCACACATATTCTGGAATCGAGCGAAATTCCAGCTTAATGACCCTAAAATGCCAAAAAAGAGGAACGATCATAGCGGCGATGACTATTAATACTTATTTCGTTTTTAATGGGCTGACAAAATTTTAGGCGATCCGTGTTAAGTCGCCCGGGCCCATGGAAAATCTGGGAATCAAGAGGAATTCAAACTTTATGGTGCTAAAACGCCAAAAGATGAGGAACGATCATGGAAATGCGATCACTATTGTTCCTTAGGTCGTACTTGATAGGCCGAAAAATTTTTAGGCAATCCCAATATAGTCGCCCAGGCCCATGCATATGGCGTAAGGTATAACACATAAAAATTTGGGAATTAGGCGGAGTTCCACTTTTATGACCCTAAAACGTCAAAAATTGAGTAACTGTCATGGCGAGGGAGTGGCTATTGTTCCTTATAATGTTTTTGATGGGCCAACAAATTTTTAGGTGATCCGGGTCCGGTGACCCGGGCCCATGCAGAAGGCGTGGGATAGCTCACGAAAATCTAGGAATCGTGCGAAATTCTAGCTTTTGGCCTAAAATGCAAAAAAATGAGTAATGGTCATGGCGAGGCAGTGACTATTGTTCCATAGGTTATTTTTAATGGCCAGAAAAATTTTAGGCGATCTGGGTCCGGTGGCTCGGGCCCAAGCAAAGGCGTGGGCTATATTACACAAAAATATAGGAATTAGATGGAATTTCTGTTTTATGGCCCTAAAATGTCAAAAAATGAGTAACGGTCAAGGCGAATCGGTGATTATTGTTCCTTAGGTAGTTTTTGATGGGATGGCAAAAGTTTAGGCAATCTGGTTCCTTTAGCCCGGGCCCATGCATATGGCGTGGGCTATAGCACACAAAAATCTGGGAATCGGATAGAGTTTCAGTTTTATGGCCCAAAAATGCCAAAACATGTGAAATGGAAATGGTGAGGCGATGAATATTGTTCCTTTGGCCATTTTTGATGGGCCAGAAAAATTTTTAGGCGATCCGGGTTCAGTGGCCCGGGCCCATGCAGATAACCTAGGCTATGACATACGAAAATTTGGGAATCTGGCAGAATTCTAGTTTTATGGCCCTAAAATGCCAAAAAATGTGGAACGCTCACGGTGAGGAGATGACTATTTTCTCTTAGGTCATTTTTTATGGGCCCACAAAATTTTAAGTGATCTGAGTCCATGCTGATGGCCTGGGCTATGGCACACAAAAATTTGGGATTCAGGCGGAATTCTTATTTCAGTCCCTAAAACATCAAAAAACAAGGAATGATCATGACGAGGCGATGAGTATTTTTTCTTAGTTCATTTTTTATGGGCCAACAAAATCTTAAGCGATCCGGGTCAGGTACCCCGGGCCCATGCAGATGGCTTGGACTACTGCACACGAAAATCTGGGATTCAGGTGGAATTCTAGTTTTATCGCCCTAAAACGCCAAAAAATGAGTAGCAGTCATGGTTGTAGCCTCCAATGCTCTCCAAAATCTTCCAAGGTCCAAAAGTCCTCTAAAAATAGTATTTTTGGTGTATTTATATCATGTAGGAACGGGCCCGGACGAAACTATCCTTTCCAACCCGAACTAGGAGAAATACTCTGTAAAATTTACACATGTGAGGCGCATGGAACGCCGCCCCATGCGGTTTACCTGTGGAGAAGTTCAGAGATTTAATATTTATGTCTTTTTTTATGGGCCGGAAAAATTTTAGGCGGTCCAGGTATGGTCGCCCGAGCCCATGGCACACGAAAATCTAGGAATCAGGCAGAATTCCAGTTTTCTGGCCCTAAAACTTCAAAAAATGAGGAACGGTCATGACGAGGTGATGACTATTGTTACTTAGATCGTATTGAACGAGTCGGAAAAATTTAAGGCAATCCGGGTCCGGTCTCCTGGACCCATGCAGATGGCTTGGGCTATAGCATACAAATCTGGAAATCAGGCAAAATTTAACTTTATGGTCCTAAAACGCCAAAAATTGAGGAACGGTCATGGCAAGAAAATGAATATTGTTCCTTAGGTCGTGTTTGAATGGTCGGTAAATTTTTTAGGCGATCCAGGTCCGGTCACCCGCGCCCATGCAGATGGCGTGGGCTATAGTACACGAATATATGAGATTCAGGCGAAATTCAAATCTTATGGCCCTAAAACGAAAAAAAATGAGAAACGATCATGGCGAGGCGATGACTATTGTTCCTTAGGTCATTTTTTATGGTCTGAAAATTTTTTAGGGGATCGGCTCTGGTGCCATATGATCCAAAAAAAAGATGAACGGCCATAGCTAGGCGAGGCGGTGGCTATTATTCCTTAGGTTGTTTATGATGGGCTAGCAAAATTTTAGGCGAGGCGAGAAGGTGACTATTTCTCCTTAGAAATTTTTTGATGGGCCGAAGAAATTTTCGGTGATCTGAGTCTGTGGCCCTGGACCATGCAAAAGGCATGAGATATAGCACATGAAAATCTGGGAATCGGGCAGAATTCTAGTTTTATGGCCCTAAAACGCCAAAAAATGAGTAACAGTCAAGGCGAGGCGGTGACTATTATTACTTAAGTCGTTTTTGATGGCTGGAAATATTTAAGGTGATCCAGGTCCTGTGGCTCGGGCCCATGCCGAAGGCGTCAGTTATAGCATACGAAAATATGGAATGGGGCGAAATTCCAATTTTATGGCCCTAAAACGCCATAAAACGAGTAGTGCTCATGGTGAGTCGGTGGCTATTGTTACTTAGGATGCTTTTGATGGCACTGAAAAATTTTAAGTGATTCGGGGCTTATGGACCAGGCCCATACTTAAGGCATGGGATATAGCACATGAAAATCAGGGAATCGGGCGGAATTCCAAATTCATGGCCCTAAAACGCCCAATAATGAGGAACGATCGTGGATAGGCGATGACTATTGTACCTTAGGTCGTTTTTGATGGGCCAAGAAAATTTTACGCGATCCAAGTCAGGTTGCTCGGTCCCATACAGATGGCATGGGCTATGACACACATAAGTCTGGTAATCGGGCGGAATTCCACTTTTAGGGCCCTAAAACGCCAAAAAATGAGGAATTATCATTACGAAGTGATGACTATTGTTCCTTAGGTCATTTTTCATGGGACTTTAAATTTTAGACGATTTGGATCAGATGCATGCAGATGGCGTGAGCTATCGCACACGAAAATCTGAGAATCAAGCAGAAATCCTATTTTATTGCCCTAAAATGCCAAAAAATGAGAAACGGTCATGGCGAAGCAATGAATATTGTTACTTAGGTAGTTCTTATGGGCTGACAATATTTTATACAATTCTCTTTCGGTTTCCCGGATGAATGCATATGGTGTGGGCTATAGCACACGAAGATTAGGGAATCAGACGGAATTTCAATTTTATGGCCTTAAAACGCCAAAATATTAAGAATAGTCATGGTGAAGAAATGACTATTGTTCCTTAGGTCATTTTTGATGGGCCGAAAAAATTTTAGGCGATTCAAGACTGGTCACCTGGGTGCATGCATATGGCGTGGGCTATGCACACGGAAATCAGGGAATTAGGAGGAATTTCAGTTTATGGTCCTAAAATGGCACAAAATGAGGAACGATCATGGCGAAGTGATGACTATTGTTCCGCGAAGTGATGACTATTGTTCCTTAGGTAGTTCTTGATGTGCCAGCAAAATTTTAGGCATTTCGGGTCCGTTCTTTTGGATGCATGTAGATGGCGTGGGCTATAGCACGCAAAAATCTAGGAATCAGGTGAAATTCAAGTTTTATTGCCCTAAAACGCCAAAAATTGATGAAAGATCATGGCGAAGCGATGACTATTGTTCCTTAGGTCATTTTTGATAGGCCGTCAAAATTTAGGCGATTCGGGCTCTATCGCCTGGATGCATGCAGATGGCGTGGGCTATAGCACTCGAAAATTTGGAATAAGACAAAATTCTAGTTTTATGGCCCTAAAACGCCAAAATATAAGGAACAGTCATGGCAGAGCGATGATTATTGTTCCTTAGGTTGATTTTTATGGGCCGGAAAAATTGTAGACGATCCAGGTCAGGTGGCTCGGCCCATGCAGAATGTGTGGGCTATAGCATACAAAAAATTGAGAATCGGGCGAAATTAAAGTTTTATGGCTCTAAAATACCAAAAAATGAGTAGCAGTCATGTCAAGGCAGTGACTATTGTTCCTTAGGACGTTTTTGATGGGCCAAAAGTTTTAGATGATCCGGGTCCGGTGGCTCGTGCTCATGTTGAAGGCATGGGCTATAGCATACGTAAATATGGGAATCGGGCGGAATTCAAGTTTTATGGCCCTAAAACGCCAAAAAATGACGAACGATCATGGAGAAGCGATGATTATTGTTCCTTATGTAATTTTTATGGGACGAAAAAATTTTGACGATTCGGGTCATGTCGCCTTGATACATGTAGATGGTGTGGTCTATAGCACACGAAAATTTGGGAATCAGACAAAATTCCAGTTTTATGGCCCTAAAACGCCAAAAACTAAGGAACGGTCATGGCAAAGCGATGATTATTGTTCCTTATATCGTTTTTGATGGACCGATAGAATTTAAGGCAATTCGGGTCCGGTTGTTCGGATACATGTAGATGGCGTGGGCTATATATCAAACGAAAATCTGGGAATCGGGCTTAGTTCCAATTTTGTGGCCCTAAAACGCCAAAATCAGATGAACGACCATAGAGAAGTGATGATTAATTTTTTAGGTGATTTTTTATGGGCCCATAATTTTTTAGGTGATTCGAGTCTGTTCGCCTGGATGCATGCAGATGGCATGAGTTTTATGGCACACGAAAATCTGAAAATCGGACGGAATTCAAGTTTTACGGCCCTAAAATGCCAAAAAACAAGGAATGGTCTTGGTGAAGCAATGACTGTTGTCCATAAGACGTGTTTGATGGGCCGACAAAATTTTAGGCGATTTGGGTTCGGTCGCCCGGATGCATGCAGAAGGCGGAGACTATTGCACACGGAAATCTGAGAATTGGGCGGAATTATAGTTATATGGCCCTGAAACAACAAAAAATGAGGAACGGTCATGGTGAAGCGACGACTATTGTTTCTTAGGTCATTTTTGATGGGTCGGCAAAATTTTAGGCAATTCAGGTCCGGTCGCCCTGATGCATACAAATAGTGTGGGTTATAGCACACGAAAATAAGGGAATCGGGCGTAATTCTTATTTTATGGCCCTTAAACACCAAGAAAGAGGAACCATCATGGCGAAGCGATGGCGAATGTTGCATAGTTCCTTTTAGATAGGCTTGCAAAATTTTAGGCGATTCCGTCCGGTCTCCTGGATGCATGTGTTGATACCCAATTTTGCCCTCATATTTTATAATGTATTTCGTATACTTTAAAAATATCATTTTTGCACTTACAAGGGTCATACAAATATTTTCTATAATTCTTCATAACTTTTAAAAGGTTTTAAAATTTATTTTCTTGCACTCAAATTATTCAAATATTTATTAAGTACTCATTAAAATTATTTTGTGGTGACTCAATTATCAGAATTTATTTTTTTATACATGTATATATGCCTTATAGTATTTTACTTCATTTAATATAATTACATTTGCATTTTTATGCTAATTACACAATTTTGCAATAATAGCCTATACTTTACAATTAAATGCATTTGTCATTTATTTAAAGGTCAAAATAATTTTTACATTTAGTATGATTTTCAATTATTTTTTTAAGTATTAAGTTTCATAAATAGTATTTTTACATTTTATTTAACTATTTTTATTAAATTATTTTCCCTTAATTCCTTGTGTTTTTTAAAATATAGTCCAAGTTATGCCAATTGTCGGACCACATTAGTGGCCCAAAACACCCCAAATTCCTGGCCCAATTTCCCCAGCCCAAACCAAACAAACCCTTTAATTTTTAACCTGGTCGGGACTCGTTCTCCAACCTACCTCTCGTACAATCATAGCCGTTGATCTCACAGGATCAACACGGCCCAAAGCTTGTCCCTCACTTTTAATTACTCCAACCCCTGAAACCCTAACCCATTTCCCCTCAAACGGCCACCCCAAAACACTCTCAAATCATCCCCCCTTTTCTCTAAACAAACCCTAGCAGCCACCTCTCCTAATTCCCTCTCCTAATCCCGTTGATAATGGGATTCCACCATTATTTGCTTATCATATCTGTGTTTATTAGCTACTAGTCACACTTTTATGGCACTAGTTAGGTAATTGCCCAATTTTGACAAGTGCCACCTCTATATCAGGCTGGAACCGACCTCAATCTTGGAGATTTGGACAATATTTCTTCCATATAGATGACAGAAGGCCTGATTCGTTATACTAGTTGGCCAATTTTTTAGTATTGAACCCTAAGGGTTTCGAGTTTGGTTTCTTTCCTTTCCAGTTACTCTACTGATAGCATGTGATATTTTACTCATTCTTGATTGTGTTTGCTTTATTTCTTTCCTTTGTTACTTGCTTGATTCAACACTATATAAACCCCCTCCTCTGATTCCCTTGAGAGACTTTTACAATCACGACATTATTCTCTCATTCTCACTTATTATACTCTGAAACTTAAGACCTTGGTTGTTTGAAAGCCAAAGCCATTCGAATTCGATTGTGTTCTTTCTCAGTGCGAGCACTGCTCGGGGTTCATTTAAAATCCTTGGGAACTCTAACGCACTGAGATTTTGGGGAATCTACTTTTCATTGCTTCTTCTAATCGAATCTGCTGGAAACCGTTCTTCTCATTTGTTTGTTCATTAATTTTTTACTGGTAAGCGCCTTTGACTCTCGCAATTTCATTTTCTTGTGCTTATATTCATGCTCTGTATATCTATGTCGCTTAGTCTTCGATGAACCAATATGCTACTATATTGTCTCTGTTTGTAGTCCTCTTTGCTTTGAAGTTATCTTGTAGCCTTGTGTTTCCTAGCATCAGAAATTGCCTAAAGCTCTAAAATTTGATGCACACCCATGAACTTTGTCTTAAGATGACTTAGCCTAATGTATTTATGTATGACCGAATACTATCCTGCTGCTTATCAGGAGTTCATCTCCCTACTTGTTTCAGATTCTTGTGATAGATTAATTCACGCCCAGAATTTCTGGTAATGCATTATTTCCTGTTGAGTCATTCATGTACACCTTTTTAACTTCTTTATGGTTTATCTATGCATGTAATTTTAGTACATAGCCTTTTCTACTATGTTTAATTGGTCTAAGTCTTGATGCCTACTTATCTATTAATTTTGGTAATGTCCCTGAACTTTGATATTATGATTGATGCTCACTATATTAAGTTTTCTCATGTTCAACTAGGTTGTTGATTGTCAACTATTATAGACTATGCCCACTAGACTATTTGTCATGCTCGTATCATCACTAGGCTCCCATGTTAGAATTTCTAGGTGAAGACTGATATTCATTTGTTCTTGTCCTTGATTCTGCTAGACCCTCATGTCAAAACTCTAATTTCTAATCCTTTAGGCTAATTCTAGATCAAGCTTACTTTGCAACTCTTTTTGGAATTGTTCAATATCCTATAGTGGTCGATCCTATCACTCTTAAACTTTCTCTTTGGAATTACAAGCCTCAACTTGCCTCATATGTATCTTGGGTGCCGTAACTAGAGATGTTAGCTATAGCTTTAAGAATTAAGTGTTTAAGCTGTCTAGTTAAATAATATAAATAGTTTGTCACTTGTATGGCTTAATTTTGAATCCATTTGGGTAAGTAAGTCATTCGTTTGGGCCTGGTATGTTGGACCTGCTATGGTACTGGAGGTCTAGAATACACTATCCGCCTTTGGAGTTTGGGTTTGCGGTCCATATGAAGTCCTAAGCTTGTTTAAGACCCAAATGTGTTACTGGCTTATTCTGTCTTCATATTTGGGCCTGTAATCATTCAATATGGTATGTAATAATTTGTAATAACTAATGATGGGGACATTAATGAAAGGGGCTAGGGTATTCTAATACTAGCATGAAATGGTAGAAAACATGCCTATAGGGTCTATGTGTTCTATTTGGTATTACGTCTAGCATGCCTTTTTTTTGTTTAATGTGTGTTGCATACTAATAGGAACCATGCCAATAGGAATCACGCACACACTTCACTTAACCTGTCAAAATATCTTGACTCAAGTAATTGCTGCACTGTTTCCAAGTCTACTACTCAACGCTTTTAGATAATATGCCTATATGATACAATAATGTCATGCCTTTTCTAATCTAGATATCATGACTATAAGGTTTTAATGATTGATGAACTGCTTTCTTACACTTTGTATTGCCTCACTTAGATGGCATGCCTATAGGGATAAAGTGTTATATAATCAAGTCTAATTGTCAATTGTTAGAAATCCTACCTATAGGATGTTTATCGACGCTGCTAATCATGTGTTTTCAAGCAACTTCACTGCCTTATTATGCAACTATTAAAAATCATGCCTATAGGATATTGCCACCTTCCTAAAATGCATATTTATAAAAATCAGTACTGGCAATTCAGATTTCTTGGGTTGTTTTCACTACCTTATCACGCGAACAAATTATAAATCATGCCTATAGGACTTATAACACTTTAATCCACCTATACGTTAGTCCAGAAACTGCAGCACTGCATGTATAATAGTGGAATAACATAGAGATCATTCCTATAGGACTTAATGATACTAATACGCCTTAATTGTTTCTACCGCATAACCAAAAATCTGACCGCGTGCTTTTGTGCTTATGTGTGGAGGTCAACTTGATCCTTACATTGCTATTATGTGCAATCCTATCTGTTTTGAATGTCGCCTAGATTTTATCATTTTGAGCAACCTAAGTAAAGTCTATAACTACCTAATAGTTTGTCCAAAGCCTCCTGGACCATAGGCATGGAAGGGGTAGTGCACGCATAGGATACGATTTAGAATTGAATTAGAGAGCCATTAAGTAATAACTTCAACATAGTAATTGGTAGCAGGAGATGATAGTCTATGCCTGGTGAATAATATGAGAAACCCCTACCCTAAGGGAGTTGCGAAGTATTATTTATGTTGTACGGGGTGATCCATTAGGCTAAAAAACTTAGTTCCCCCATCCTTTTATATACTTTTTGTGCACACTTAGTCATAGATTAACGCAATTGTATTTTTTTTGATTTATTAAGACTTGTATCAATTAGTCATATAGTTAATTCTTATGTTATAATAGAGTTTTCAACTCCATCATCTTTCTTTGTTTATTTGATCACCTAGCTTAATTATCTAATCCACATAGTTTAAATTTCGGCTGAGAACAACAATTATGGACCTCGGCTAGTGCCTAAAACATTATTTGAGGTAATTGGAGCCCTTACCCGATCTATAGTGGTGTTGACTAGTCAAACAAATTTATTTGCAAATAGGTTCCCTAACGCACTTTAAAAATCGTTAGGTGGCGACTCTTCTCTTTTAATACCCATTTAAAAGAGTTGTCACACGTCGAAACCTGCTTTCGCGAGAAAATGGGGCGCGACACATGCAGATGGAGACTTTGCTGGGGATATACTTAGGCTCTTACCATAACAAAAATGACTTATGTGGATTATTTCCCTTATTCTTCTATATTTGTCTAAATTGCTATGACATGCACATCCCTTCCCTTATTTTCCTTTCTTTGTATAAATTGCTATGATATGCACATCCCTTCCCTTACTTTTCATTAATTGTCTAAATTGCTATGATATGCACATCCCTTCCCTTATTTTGCTTATTTGTCTAAATTACTATGACATGCACATCCCTTGTATGTTTTCCCTTTATTTGTCTAAATTGCTATAACATGAACATCCCCTCTCTGTTTCCCTTTATTACTATGACATGTACGCTCTCTCCCGCTTCTTTCATCTTGTCTAAGACTGCTATATCATGACTCTCCTATCCCAATTTCCCTATTTTATTCATTACGTTCTCGCACAATTTCATGAATTAAATTGACTTTTCTCTTTTGCCTTTCTTTTCTTTTCTCTTCCTTTCCTTTCCTGTTAATCTTTATCATATTATTTACTGGTTTATGCACTTATATCATGCAAATACTTGACAACATGTTACTAGTTCTGCATAATGCATGCTCCACATCATACTCAAATCGTGCTTATTATCAACATAGCGGTACTTAATGAGTGTCTGCGCTTTCCTGGAAACACCATTTTAAACTAGAAAGTCTTATTTGTGGTAGACTAGTCGATCATCGGTGCGGTCGACATTCCCGTGCCTTTCCCTCTCAAGTTTTCCACTTGAGAGTACCAGTCTAGACCCTTCTAGAAACCCCACTCTAATTTGAAATGTACATGCATCATGCTAAACCAAGTATGGATTGAGGCGTCATTGACGTAACAACCCGCTTAGATATACCTTGTCCAAAGTCCGACATAATTTCCATAATCCCAAAAGACACCATCATATTATGTGTATTACTTGGAGAAAATGTGCCAACATGTTGATCATTATTGCGTAAGTAGTCTAATCTGGAGGGGGGAAAGGCTAACATTTGTTTGTTTGCAGAAAATGAAGCATGAAATCCCCAGGTTTGGTGTGGTCCAAAATATCTCGTTGCTGCTAATTGACTGGTGGAATGACCTTGCACCTTGCGATAAAATCATGTGAGGAGAGTACTTGGTGACCTACCATCTTTGTTGAACATTCTACCGAATAGGGAACTGATCGAGGCTGCTACCATGTTCTGGGATAAGAAAAAAGCTATTTTCGATTTGGCAATATAGAAATGACTCCTCTCTTAGAAGAAATAGGTGGTTCCCCAAGTTACCATGGGATAGTTGATAGTAGCCTATATTATGTAATTTAGACGTTATTTACACTCTAATTTAGCCGCACTTTATTGATGTTTGAATGTTAAAAGATAACAAAATGCTCTAATTAAGAAAATTATGTTTTGCAGGAGCCACTCCGAGCTAGGAGGGAGCTAAAGAGTGTTTTCGAGAGATTGTGAATGTAGAAGGCCAATCAAAGGTTAGTCTGGGCGAAAAGAAGCGAGGAAAGCAAGCAAAAATGCGAAGTCCAGGTGCATGTCCATGAAGTGGCTGCAAATCAGCTCGCAAATGGAAGGCAGTGAAGAGGCAAATATCCGCGGCCAGATCCGCAGTTGAATCCGCAGTCGCGGACGAGCGGTCAGAAGTTAAAAAACGCATAGGCAATTATGTAATTTCCTAGGCAACTAACCTAAACCTATATGAAGCCTAAGCTCGCCCAGAAGTAGGGATAGGTTTTTTTAAACGATTTTGGAGGCAAGAACAAGGGAGAGAAGACAAATCAATTCTTCATACTTTTTATCTTCTTCTTCTTACTTCTATTTGTGGATTATGAATTATATTAGTTATGTGTTTTGCATTAGTATGAGTAGCTAAACTCCTAATCTAGGATTTTGATGGAACCTATTGTAGGATGAATTTCTCATTATGTTAATATAAATTTGCCATAGTTTTATCTCTATTTGTTCAACTATATGCTTGTTGTTGTTGATTGAAGGGCCCTCATTAGACTGTTCCTATTTAGTGTGCATTACTCGGGAGAGAGTGCATATTTAGGTAGTTTTTTAACAACATCACTCCTAACGTATATGAGGGATCAATACGAAGGGTGTAAAGGTGGTATTAGGGATAACGAAACCTTGGGTGCGATCTAAGTGAGTTGTACTTAAGGCTAGCTAGCGTAATTCAGGAGAATATGTCTAGTATATTGTTGTAATTACTTGAGAGAGATTTATGACAGTCAGAGTGCTCATGATCGATAGAGAAGACTTAGGCAAATTTTATAGCAAACGTAGCGAAAAGGATTCCTACAATAGGGGAAATCAGAACCTTAGATCATTCCAATTCTTGTCTACAACCCGTTCATAGTTAGTTCTTTTTATTGCATTTTCATTACGTAATATTTAGTTAGTAAACATCCAATATATTACTTAAATATTTCTGAAGATTGAATACATGAATTAGTGTGAGTCCAATAGATGTGATTGATAGGTTAATTCCCTGTGGAATTCGACTCCGGACTTCTTAACCGAAATATATTTGCAGCGACCGCTTTGTCCTTTTTATAAGGCATAGTTCGGCGTGATCAAATTTTGGTGCCATTGTCGGGGAATTAACGGTATTATTATTTGCAGTTAAAAGAAGTGCAAAAATTCTTAGTGTAGTCAATTTTCTTCAACTTAAATTGAGTACATTAAAATTCTAATGTTTGTAGTCTTGCGTGTTACAGGTGCATGCCTAGAAACTCCTCAAGAACTGGTGAATTGTTCGAAGCATTATCAGATCCTGAGAAATTGTTCAAGGCATTGAATCGTGCAAACAAGAAAAGAAAACAGCAACAGAACTCGACAAAACAACTTGAACCAGATATGAGAGACGAAGTAAACAACAGAAACAATAGGGATAACATGAATGACCCAATCGAACAGGTGGTGGTACCTCTTGTGCCAGAAGTAGCATTGTACAATTAGGCGCAACCCACCGATGACAACTTAGCAACCACAATTGTAGTCCCGCGGATACAAGCTGATTCGTCCCAAATCACAAATAACATGCTTCATTTGTTGCAGAACAAAGGATTGTTCTCAAGGTCATACATTGAAGATCCTCAACAACATCTGAAGAATTTCCAGTCAATCTATGCCACACAAAGACAACATAATGCGACTCCGGAAGCAATAAGGCTATTGGTGTTTCCATTCTCGATGATGGGAGCGGATGAGACTTGGCTTAATTCACTCCCCATAAATTCCATCACTACTTGGGAGGAATTAGTCAAGCAATTTGTGAACAAATTTCACCCACCCAATAAGACTGCTCAGCAAACTGATGAGATATTGAGCTTCAGGCAGAAACCAACAGAGACGTTACAAGAAATGTGGGAAAGGTTCAAAAGGCTGGTGGTTTTGTGTCCACACCATGGTATTTTGGAGCAGATGTTGGGGCAGAGATTTTACATGGGTTTGGCAGATAGCTTGAAAGGCAATGTTGATGCTTTAGCAGGTGGAGCATGTTTGAGCAAAACATTCAGGGAAAGCAAGATCTTACTTGACAAGATGGCACAAAACTCGGGGTGGATGTCAAGAAACGCTCCAATCACTCATGTGTTCACTCAGTGGCCTTAGACCAAGCTAACTCCATAGCTGAAAATATGGTCACTCTAATGACAAAAATGAGCATCCTCACCAAAAAGGTTGATGAATCGGGTCAGAAATAGTAGGTACACATTGTTGACGCAACTAATGGGGGTTTATGTACATCATGCATTAATTAGCCATATGTTTTCTCTTGGAGTTCGGAAGGTGATCACCAACAATATCAGGAGAACATGAATTATGTGGCCAACTACGGGGGACAGAGACCAGGTGGTCAGAATTGGGGTCAACAGAATCAACAATATAGACTAGCCCCGCAGCAGCACAACAATAGCAATAATCTTGGGGCCATGTGACCTCTAGGTCAAGTGGTTCCTTACCAAAGACAATAGGGCTACAACCATGAGAATCAGCAGCAGGTTTATCATCAACCTCAACAGCAACACACTGGGAGACACGAATATGGGTTTCCTAGACTCGAGGGAATGATGCAACAATTGATTGGGTCCACTGGTAAAGTAACTGAGAGAGTAGACTCACATGAGTCAGCAATAAAGAATATTGAGATCCAATTGGGATAGATTTCGATGGCTCTGAATAATCGTCCCAAGGGGGCGTTACCTGTAGACACACAAATCAATCCAAATGAGCAGGGCCTGAAACAGCTAATGGCAGTGAGTCTATGAAATGGTAGGACCTAGACTTGGAGCAAGATATTGCTCGCCAAAGCAGACCTACTGAGACACTGGTGCCAGTACCTATTGAGGTAGATGATTCAGCAGGATTGACTAAGGTGACGGTACAGCATGATCAAGAAGATGCCAACAAAGAAAAAGAGGTTGTGAAAGAGACTGAGGCAGCACATGAACTGATAGCGGAGGCACTGCCTGAACAAGAAAATAATCAAATCATAGGGAAGAAATGACCTCCAGCACCATTCCCACAGAGACTGGCCAAGTATCAAAAAGATGAGCAATACAAGAAATTCTTGGAGATGTTGAAACAAATTTAGGTAAACATTCCATTGATTGATGCTTTAAAGGAGATGCCTGGTTATGCGGAAATGATGAAGGACTTGATGTCACACAAGTTCGACTTTCAAGACTTGGCCACGGTTATACTGACTCAGACATGCAGTGCTGTTGTGACGAGACATATTGCTGAGAAGCTGTCTGACCCAAGGAGTTTCACAAACCCTTGCACAATAGGTAATTATGCATTTTCTAAAGCACTGTGTGATTTGGGGGCAAGCATAAATCTTATGCCCTTGGATATCTACAAAAGACTAGGGATTGGAAGAGCTAGACCCACATCAATGTTACTACAGCTGGCTGACAGGAGAGTGAAGAGGCCCTCTGGTATTCTAGATGATGTATTAATGTAGGTTGGGAAGTTTGTGTTCCCAACAGATTTTTTCATTCTTGACTTTCGAGTTGACGAGGAAATTCCCATAATTTTGGGAAGACCATTCTTGGCCACAGGGAGATCTCTAATTGACTGTGAAACTGGAGAGCTCAAAATGAGATTAAATGGTGAAGAGATAACTTTCAACGTGCAGAAATCTATGAGGCGACCAAGTGAATTCGCCAATTGCTCTCTAATAGATGTCGTGGATGTAATTTTGGAGGAGGAAGATGAGACATTGAACACTCAAGATCCTCTAGCAGCTTGTCTCATGAACCTAGATGAAGCCAATGGTGAAGAATTGGCAGAGTGGGTACTTTCTCTTGAAGGCAAAGGTTTTTGGAAAAGGGAGCTCAAACTTGAGCCCTTGCACTTAGAGGAAAGAAAAACTCCTCAAGTTAAATCATCGATAGAAGAGCCCCCAAAGTTGGAGCTGAAGCCACTGCCAGCCCATCTCAGGTATGCCTTCTTAGGACCTAACTCAACTTTACCTGTTATTATCTCATCTAGTTTGTTAGATGTGCAGGCAGAACAACTTTTGCAAGTACTGATGGAATGCAAGACTGCAATTGGGTGGACCATTGCAGACATCAAGGGTATCAGCCCGGCCTTCTGTATACATAAGATTCTATTGGAAGATGGGCACAAACCTTCCAGATAACATCAAAGAAGGTTGAGCCCCAACATGAAGGAAGTGGTGAAGAAAGAAGTGATTAAGTGGTTAGATGCGGGAATCATATTCCCCATCTCTGACAACAATTGGGTTAGCCCAGTTCAGTGTGCCAAAGAAGGGTGGTATGACGGTAGTGAAAAATGAGAAGAACGAATTGATCTCCAAAACGAACAGTCAGAGATTGGAAAATCTGTATGGATTACAGGAAGTTGAACTTGGCTACCCGGAAAGACCACTTCCCACTTCCATTCATTGATTAGATGTTAGATAGATTGGCAGGGAGGTCCCATTTTTTCTTTTTGGATGGATACTCGGGGTATAACCAGATCTCTATTGCACCAGAGGACAGAGAGAAGACTTCGTTTACATGCCCTTATGGAGTCTATGCTTTTCGGAGAATGCCGTTTGGCCTATGCAACGCACCTGCCACATTCCAAAGGTGCACGATGGCCATTTTCACGGAAATGGTAGAGGAAATAATGGAGGTTTTCATAGATGATTTCTCAATGGTGGTGAATTCATTCGATGATTGCCTTAAGAACTTGAGAAGAGTTTTGAATAGGTGTATCGAGACAAATCTGGTGCTCAACTGGGAGAAGTGCCATTTCATTGTACAGGAAGGTATAGTCTTGGGATACTTAGTGTCAAATAAGGGCATTGAGGTGGATCGTGCAAAGGTTGACGTGATAGCAAAGCTTCCACCACCCACTTCCGTGAAAGCAATCAGGAGTTTCCTTGGGCACGCTGGTTTATATAGGAGATTTATAAAAGATTTTTCCAAAATTGCTAACTCCTAGTGTAAATTGCTTGAAAAAGATCACCCTTTTGTGTTTTCTGATGATTGCAGGGTAGCATTTGAGGAATTGAAGAAGAGACTGGTAACAACACCTATCATTGTTTCCCCTGACTGGGAGAAACCATTTGAGCCGATGTGTGATGCAAGTGACTAAGTTGTGGGTGCAGTTCTTGGGCATCGAAAAGATAAAATCATGCACCCAATATACTACGCTAGTAAAACGTTGAGTGGAGCCCAGCTGAACTACACTGTGACCGAGAAGAAGATGATGGCAGTAGTGTTCGCGTTTGACAAGTTCAGATCGTACCTGATAGGCTCGAAGGTAATTGTTTATACTGATCATGCTGCTCTCAGGTACTTAATCGAGAAGTAGGAGTCAAAATTGCGCCTTATTCGTTGGGTACTCCTGCTGCAAGAATTTGACTTGGAAATCCGTGATCGTAAGGGAACGAAAAATCAAGTAGTTGATCACTTGTCTAGACTGGAAAGAGATGAGATAGAGGTTGAGGTAGAAGAGATTCTGGAACCTATCCAGACGAACAACTACTAGCCACAAGTCTTGAGGAAGCGCCATGGTATGCCGACATTGCAAACTATCTAGCAAGCGGTATAGTTCCTTATGACATTTCTTCTGTCCAAAAGAAAAAGTTCTTTCGTGATTGTCGCATGTATTATTGGGATGAACCTTATCTGTTTAGGATTTGTATTGACAACATGATTCGGAGATGTATCCCCGAGACAGAACAGTCCTCTATTTTGCAGGCATGTCACGTGTCACCATATGGTGGACATTTCGGAGGAGTCAGGACTGCCGCGAAAGTTTTTGGAAGCGGGCTTCTACTGGCCAACAATGTTCAAAGATGCACATTTATAGGTAAGGGCTGCGATGAATGCTAGTGAACCGGGAATATTTCCCAGCGACATGAGATGCCTATGAACCCAATTTAGGAGGTTGAAGTGTTCGATGTATGGGAAATCGACTTCATGGTGCCCTTCGTCAGTTCATATGGAAAAAAGTACATACTCGTCGCTGTGTACTACGTGTCTAAATGGGTGGAAGATGCAGTGCTCCCTACCAATGATGCAAAAGGGGTGATTGGGTTTTTCAAAAAAGAACATATTCACCCGATTTGGCACTCTAAGGGCAATAATCAGTGACAGAGGCACTTATTTTTGTAATTGAGCCTTCGAGAAGTTTCTAGAGAAGTATGATGTACTCCACAAGGTGGCCACTCCATATCATCCGCAGGCAAGTGGGCAAGTGGAAGAGTCAAAAAGAAAAATAAGGAGTGGGTTAACTAAAACCGTGAATGCCACTAGAACGGACTGGGCGAGAAAGTTAGATGATTCACTCTGGGTTTATCGAACTGCTTTCAAAACACCAATTAGCATGTCGCCATACAAGTTGGTGTTTGGGAAGGTGTGTCACTTGCCTGTGGAGTTGGAGCATAGAGCTTGGGGGGCGCTGAAACAGTTGAATCTCGACATGGATGTTGCAGGAACTAGTAGAGTCACAGAGTTGCACGATCTTGATGAGTTCTGCTATCATACTTTTGAGAGCACCAGATTTTACAAAAAGAGAATGAAGATGTTACATGATAAAAACATTATTGAGCGGAATTTTTAACCCGTAGATTCAGTAATGCTATACAACTCAAGACTAAGGTTATTTCCAGGAAAACTAAAGTCGTGATGGTCAGGGCCATTTCGTGTAGTTGAAGTACACCCCCACAGGCCGTGAATTGGACCGCAGACTCGCACGCGGATTTTTTCAAGCGTTCTGCCTCAAGTCCGCAACCGCGGACCTAGGCGCGAACCTGGGCGCGAATGTTTGGACTCATTCTGCCCAGCTTCCGCGACCGCGGAGCTGGGCGCGGGCTAGGCGGGCACCAGGTAAGTATTAATTGTTTTTCATTTCGATTTTCATTTTTTTTCTAGTCCCTCCCCTAACCTAAAACGCCCAACCCCCTAAAAACATTCCCCACTTTCCCCACTCCTCTTCTCCTCTTCAACCAAAAAAAACCTTCCTCTCCCCCACAACAAAACCACTTATTTCTCTCATTCCCTTCCCCCATATTCTCCCTTCAACACAATACTCTCCTCCCTTCTTCCCCTCTCCATTCAACAACGTTCCAACCTCCATCCTTCTCAAGTTTCCAAGTAAGTACATGATTTTACTCCTCTTTCTTAGTATTTTTTTCCTTTTTTATGTTTATTTTCAGTTTTTGTAGTGATTTTTCTCTTCAATTTTTCTTATTTTATTTGTTGGTGTATGTATAGGGTAGTAAAATCATGGGTCTTGTCTATTGGAGTGGGATTGTGGTGTATATGTGGTGTGTGAGGCCACCAGATTTGGTATGGGAGGTGTGGTAATTCAATTGGTTGTTTGTGCAACTTTGTAGATATATGCACACTAGGTGTTTGTTGATTTGCCTAAATGAGCTATGAATGCAAATTGTGACCATTGTGCGAGTGAAGTCTGAGTAACCGCCCTTGGTTCACATAATTCACCCCCTACTAATAGTGGTGTTGTTGTGTCAGGTACAATGCAACCCTCACGGAAGAGACCCGCTACAGGATCCTCGTCTAGTGGGCATGGAGGTTCTTCTAGAGCACGGGCACCGGCTAGCACAAGCCAATTTGATAGTCGCAGATTTGTTTCCAGAGCCGCTCAGGACCATTTTAGTGAGAAGGCTACGAAAAAGCTTGTACCCGAGAGAGTCATTGATAGGTCAGCCCTCCCAGTTGAATGTCCAAATATATATCGGGAATTGGTTAGGCGCTAGCTTGACATCTTCTTTAAAGAGCCGGATGAGGGTAACATGATTCTTGTGCGGGAGTTTTATGCCAATCGCCCTGAACATAAGGAACGGATATGTACTTTGAGAAAAATAAGGGTGGATGCCTCACTAGCTTCCATCAAATGAGTGTATTGTTTACCCGTATTCAATGGGGATGAATATTATTATGAGACTTACAAGCGTGAACCCACCACATGGAATCTCTTTTTCTAAACTATCTGTGTACCGGGCAGATAGGTAGTATGGTGTGTGCCTGGTAGAATCTTGCATTCATCAACACTCACTTTTGAGGGTAAGTGTTGGATGTACATAGTCAATAGTCGATTGCTGACATCCCATAACACCACAGAGGTAAATGGCCCAAGAGCGGCAGTGATTTGGTGCTTTATGCAAGGCCACGATTTTGATGTGGCTCAGCTCATCCAGTCGGAGATGTTCAGGTATGGGTTTTACTTCCCATATCTTGTCATTAGATTGTGCAGAGCAGCAGGGGTGCCCGAGAACTCCAATGCAGATGGCGTGGTGAAGAAGGAGGCAGAGTTCCAGGCTGACAAAGTGACCGTCGGGAGAGACCCAGTGACATACGGGGCAAATGACAATGACGACTCTAATGAGTATGAGGAAGGTGATGAGAGTCAGAAGGAGGCTAGGCATGCCTATCCCTCACAAGGACAAGCAATAGAGGAGGCAGGACGATCCCAGGGCAGACGGAGCACCCGCATAACAACCCTAGAACAAGACATGGCAGGACTGCACACTTCAGTCACAAAGTTGGGGACTAGAGTTGATGCCTTAGCCAACCAAAGTGCGAAGTCAGAAAAAAAGATCACGGGCTGGTTGTGTGCGCTGGGAAGGGCATGTCATCTCAACCCTGGCACTATCTCCAACCAGGACTGATCCACCAGGGAAGTACCCTTACCTTACCTTGCTTTACTTTGTATGACATGGGGACATGCCATCTTTTTAAGTGTGGAGTGGGGGTATGTTGTTGTATATTGTATATAGGTTGGTGTTGTAGTTTTGTTTTTATAAATCAATTTCGACTTGGCCCGATGATGGATATCATTCGACGGGTTTCTTGAGGGACTAAAGTCGAACAAAAAAAATATTTTCTTTTGTAGTAGTTTATCAACTCCCCCTTGGTTTTTCTTTAAACCACGATTCTTTTCCAAGGGTTTTATTTGAACCGGGTCTAGTTAGTTTTATTTTTTTAGGAACTTATGGGCTATGGGCTATGGGAAGAATTAGAATAGAATATCTTAAGTTCATAATGCCTTGAATATAGAGAGCACCTTAGTGTGACGCTTAGGCTCATTTGTTGACTCTTGTAAGAATGCCTTAAACTGTGTGTCCTTAATTTGGCTAAAGTATTCTGAGTTAAGTGTCGGATGACCCAATCTGAAGTAAGTCAGGTGCCATGTATGTGTAAGGCTTGATCTATTCTGTGCATGGCCTTTAACGCCTAGATCTTGCCCTGTGTGTGTGCAAAGCAAAATGGTAGTCTTATCTAGTCTGGGAAATGATATAGGCATTTCTTTGTTGAACCATGTATATACATACTCAGCCCACCTAATTTCTATGTACCGTAGTTAACCCATTTGAGACTGTAATCCTGTTTCTTTGGCAACTACATTACAAGTATTACTCATTTGTTTGAATTAACCATCTATTTGAACCTTCTAACCTCTCATGAGCACTTTAATTGTTATGAACTGTGCAAAAGTTAAAGTATGGGGTGGTTGGTTTGGCTTTTGAGTGGAAATAATGAAATACGGAGAAAGGTGCATTGTTTTGAAAAAGTAAGAGTCACTTAACTTGAAAAAAAAGAAAGAAAAGAAAAGAAAAAAAATTAAAAAAAATTATTCCTTGGTAAGTGGTGACTCTTGATGTAATTGTGCTTAAAGAAGTAGGGGGTAATAAACATTGATGTGGAGGTGGAGTTTGGTTTGACATAAGTAAGGGGTTTAAATGTTAAAGTATATGTATTAAATTGCTTAGGGAGGTGTAGTCACTCTTATATCCAAATATATCCTACCCAACCTGTAGCCTACATTACATCCAAATAAAGTCCTACTTGATCCTAGACTGAGTGAGCTCAATTAGTAGAGTATTACACTACAGGCAAGCCTATGGTGCATTTTCTGTGGCACAATAATATCATTTCTGAGGGTGAGTGAATTCTATTCCTTTTAAACGTTCCTTAATGTGTGTAAAGTTTACTGATTGTGGAATGAGTTCCTTTTGTGGTGAGCAGACACTTGATTCATGAAAGGGAGGTAAGTCTGGACCTCTAACTTAGAGTAAGCAAGCCAGTTAGGGACATTGCATGGCTAGGGAGATTCCACTCTTGAGGTGTGGATGTTACAATAATGTAGTTAACCATTGTGAAATATTCTCGGTGTGATGAGTAGGGAAGTTGCTTAGTGAAGTAGGCCTGTAGAGTGTGGTTTTATTGCTCGAGGACGAGAAATGGTTTAAGTGTGGGGTGTTGATAGTAGCCTATATTACGTAATTTAGACTCTATTTACACTCTAATTTAGCCGCACTTTATTGATGTTTGAATGTTAAAAGATAACACAATGCTCTAATTAAGAAAATTATGTTTTGCAGGAGCCACTCTGAGCTAGGAGGGAGCAAAAGAGTGTTTTGGAGTCATTGTGAATATAGAAGGACAATCAAAGGTTAGTCTGGGCGAAAAAAAGCGAGGAAATCAAGCAAAAACGCAAAGTCCAGGTGCGTGACCGCGAAGTGGCCGCGAATCAGCTCGCGAATGGAAAGAAGTGAAGAGGCAATATCCGCGGTCGGATCCGCAGTAGAATCCGCGGCCGCGGACGAGCGGTCAGAAGTGAAAAAATGCAGGGGCAATTATGCAACTTCCTAGGCAACTAACATAAACCTATATGAAGCCTAAACTCGCCCAGAAGTAGGGGTAGCTTTTTTTTAGACGATTTTGGAGGCAAGAACAAGGGAGAGAAGACAAATCAATTCTTCAGAGTTTTTATCTTCTTCTTTTTACTTCTATTTGTTGTGTTTTACATTAGTATGAGTAGCTAAACTCCTAATCTGGGTTTTTGATGGAACCTATTGAAGGATGAATTTATCATTATGTTAATATAGATTTGCCATAGTTTTCTCTCTATTTTTTCAACTGTATGCTTGTTGTTGTTGATTGAAGGGCCCTCAATTGACTATTCCTATTTAGTGTGCATTTACTCGAGAGAGAGTGCATATTTAGGTAGTTGTTGAAAAACATCACTCCTAACGTATATGAGGGATCAATACGAAGGGTTTAAAGGTGGGATTAGGGATAACGAATCCTTGGGTGCGATCTAAGTGAGCTGTACTTAAAGCTAGCTAGCGTAATTCGGGAGAATATGTCTAGTATATTGTTGTAATTACTTGCGAGAGAATTACGACAGTCAGAGTGCTCATGATCGATAGAGAAGACTTAGGAAAATTTTATAGCAAACGTAGCGGAAAGGATTCTGATAGGGGAAATCAGAAGCTTAGATCATTCCAATTCTTGTCTACAACCTGTTCATAGTTAGTTCTTAATTACTGCATTTTCATTACGTAATATTTAGTTAGTAAACATTCAATCTATTACTTAAATATTTCTGAAGATTGAATACGTGAATTTGTGTGAGTTCAATAACTGTGATTGATAGGTTAATTCCCTATGGGATTCGACTCCGGACTTGTTAACCGAAATATATTTGCAGCGACCGCTTTGTCCTTTTATAAGGCATAGTTGGGCGTGATCAATAGTCCGGGACTACTGGTGCCAGAAAATCGCACTTCCCGCGGTTTTCTGAAAATGTTGGGTTTTAAGAAGAATGATGAACTGCTCTATCTAAAGAAAGCATACATACCTTTTGAGTTTCTCTACGAGCGTTATGGGCATACCAAATCGTATCTCCTTCATCATGATGAACTAGCCATTACCTCTTTGGGATGGGTGCATCACTGGGTTTATGTTTTCATTTTCTTAGGAAAGACAAACTTACACTATCATCCCCATGATCCTAGCTGAGATGTACCATGCTCTGGATCGATGCGAGCATGGTTCGGACACTTTGAGGATTGTAATCTATTGCTACAAGTTTGGCTGCTGGAATACTTTAAGAGGGGAGATTATCGTCAAGAGCTTCTGCAAAGGCTACTGAATGACTACATAGCCTACCATCACCCAAAGAAAATGACGTTCATTCTAAACAGGTTTGCAAAGCCTGGAAATGTTGTACACTGGGTGTGTTTCTTTAGCAATCTGACAAACGAGCAAGTGCATTGGATGTTTGAATAGTTTCCTAGTAATGAGTTCATCATCAGATAAAAAGTAACTACTCACTTGATAATGATCGGGCTGCGTGGCATCTACCCTTACGCTGCTATAAGGGTAATGAGGCATGCTAGAAGAAAATAAGTCATACCTTGGGTTTCCAACATGGTTCAGTACAAGGAAAATTTCAAGGGATATGTCATCCTATTCAAGTTTGAAGCGCAACACAAGTAGAACCAAAAGATCATCGTGGAAGGAGAAACTATTGAGCCAAACAGGTATCACGCCGGCCATATATACTACTATCTATCATGGTTAAAAGACGATATAGTTAGGGTTGTCAAACCAGGAGTCAATTTGAATGATAGGATCATAGACGAAGTGGCTAAGGCACGGGTGAAGTACAAGAGGCTACGCAAAAAGGTGTTCAAGTCCGAAGCTAAGCATCTGGAACAATATAAAGTGAACATGGAGGCGATAAGAGAATGGAAAGAGATTTCTACTAAGTCAACAGAAAGGTTAGAATACTTGGAGCAAGGATTGATGGAGCTAGAAGGGAAGATCAGAAAGAAACTTTGGGATTGTCAAGGCATAGACGACGATGAAGGGTAAAGCTGGAAAAGGCTTACTTATTACTAGACATGCACTATCTGGGAAACATGATCGACGGGGTCAAGAGAGCCAAGCATAGAGAAGGTCCTTCAGGGTCCAAGTAGATTAGGATTAATGTAATAAGGATTATATTTTGATGTAATAAGGATTAATGTCATTAGTGATTTTATTATTATTATTGGATTATTTTGGCTTGTTTTAACACTAATGAGACGAAGAAAACGTTTGGCATCAATTTGCTCCAAGTCTATCTGTACCTTAGGCCTACCTCAGGCACAATGAGGTCCCCAAAACTAGGACGCTAATTATTGCATGACTTTTGTGAAACATGTTTAAATATTGCAAACACTCTTTTATTTTACCTTACTGACTTGGTTACCCTTTTGCTTTTAATTTTTTTTATTTATTCTCATTCCCAAAGATTGGTTCGTGCATACTGGCATCATCAGCATACCACACTAGATCCAGAGGTCCTCCACCTCATCCTCCACCTAGCGACCCGAAAAGCAAAGGCAAGGGCAAAGAGAAGATGGGTGACTTAAGTGGTATACGGAAAGATAATGCTACTGCGGTAGAAAATGTTGAAACTTCATATGGTAGAAGCACTCCAAAACAAAATGAGTTGGTCTTATGTTTGGAGCAGAAAATCATGGAGCTACAGGGTGAGCTTGAACAAGTATGAAATCTAGCAAACATTTCCCTGACTCTCAATGTTCCCGACATCAACCAGCAAAACCCAACCACTCAAAATCAAACACCACCAAAAAATACACTAAATTAGAATCTACCACCCATAACTCTGAATCCTCCCACACCGCACCAGTATCATAATCCCGCGCCTCCCCAAAACCTTCACCCACCACCAGCGCAAACCTCTCAACAATACCACCATCGCCCAACTCAATACCCACAAACCACTACTTATCACACTCCCCAAAATGCACCACAACCTACTCCTAATCCCCAAAACTCAACCAACGATCAACCATATACCCAAGTTCTAAGAATTCATCAAAACAATCCGATATATGTGGAAACTTTACCCCATACCCTACAACGAACCTCATACATACCTGAGCAGGGCCGACTGAGAAGGACCTGCTCATTCGAAATAAGGAAGAGGAATTCAAGAAACTTACAGGAAGAGTCTAAAGTTTTGAAGGTGCGAAAGGCGTTGAAGGTTTAAACTATGAAGCTTTGTGTATTCAGCCAGATGTAGAACTGTCAGAAGGTTACAAACCTCCCAAGTTCGAGATGTTCAACGGCACTGGTCATTCGAAGATGCATCTGAGAACCTACTGCGACAAGCTCGTATGAATGGGTAAGAATGAACAAATCCGCATGAAATTGTTCATGCGAAGCCTTATAGGAGACGCTTTGTCTTGGTATATCAGTCAAAACCCAAATAAATGGGCAAATTTGGTAGTATGTCATCAGATTTTATGGATAGATTCAGGTTCAATACAGAGAATGCGCCAGACATTTCTATATTTAAAACCTCAAGAAGAAGCTGACATAAACCTTCCACAAGTATGCTACTCATTGAGATCAGAGGCCGTAAAGGTAAGTCCAACACTTGAAGAAGAACAAATGAACAAGTTCTTTGTTAGAGCTCAAGATCCGCAGTATTATGAGAGGTTGATGGTCATAGAGAATCACAAGTTCTCAGACATCATCAAGTTAGGGGAAAGAATAGAAGAAGGAATCAAATGGGATGATGACTAATTTTGAGGCACTACAAGCCACAAATAAAGCCTTGCAATCAGGAGGAATTTCAATGAAGAAAGAAGTGGGTGCTGTGATGGTAGCCCAAGTCCCTAAGTCTCCCCTCACATACCAAAAACCCTCACCCACATACCAACCCTCACCCCAAAAATACCAATACCCTTCCACCACCTACCATACCTATAACACTCAACCTACATACTACCATTCACCTCCACCCGCCCGCCAAAACTACCCAAAGCCACGCCCAAACTTTGACCGCTGATGAGAGACTGAAAGCCATTGGTTACCTCACCCCTATTCCTACCGTTTTTTGTCGAGAACCCTTCCGAGTGGATCAATCCCAACAAAACTTATGCCTATCTTTCAGGCATGAATGGTCATACCATTAATGAGTGTCGCATGTTAAAAGAAAAGATTCAGACACTGATCGACACTAAGGTTATACAAGCAAAGGAAGTTGCACCAAATGTCTGCAAGAACCCTCTCCCGGATCACAGGGGTGAGGAGTGAACGTGATAGAAACTTATGAGGAGTGGGATCAAGAAGGATCCATCGGATTCATTTGATAGGGAGATACTTCTAAAACATCTCTAGTCACCCTCACGCCAGTTGTGGTACAAACCCAGGAACCATTTCATTGCCATGGTAGCTACACCTTTCACTATCAGGTCAAGGTAGCTACACCGTTCACTTTCATGGTATATCCCACACCATCTTACAAGTCTAATGTCATCCCATGGGATTATGTTGCGGAAGCGAGAAGAAAGGGAAAAGACAAGATGGAAGGGACAGGTACCACGCAAGGTATGACTAGAACTGGCAAAGTTTACGCACGTGATATCTGAGAAGAATGAGCAAATAAGCTGCATCTAAGCCACCTGTTGTCGATACAGGCACTGACGATCTTTGGAGGAAGATACAAGAAATGGAATACTCTATTGTTGACCACCTGAACAAGACTCCCACCTAGATATCCATTTTATCACTATTGCAAAATTCAGAGGCACGCAAGAATGCCTTGATGAGAGCGTTAAGTGAAGCTTATGTACCCGTTGGCATCACTAGAGGAGAGATGGCTAACATGGTCGGACAGGTACTGGAGAGTCACAAAATTACTTTCCATGAGGAGGAGTTTCCACCAGAAGGGTTAATTCACAATAAAGCATTACACATCACAGTGCAATTTGAGGACATGTTCATTGCCAGGGTCCTGATAGACGGAGGCTCGAGCCTGAACATATGCTCGCTGACCACTCTGAAAAGATTAGGTAAAATCCTGCATGAGATACGGATGAGAATCATAAATTTGAAAGCGTTCGATGGATCTCAGAGAGCCACTATCGGAGAAATCAACCTTGATCTACAGATGAGTCCGACTTGGTTTGATGTTGAATTCCAAGTACTAGATATATTCGCTACTTAGAACCTATTGTTGGGACAACCATGGATACATGTTTCTAGGGCGGTGGCGTCTACTCTGCACCAGGCGGTGAAGTTCGAGTGGAATCATCATGAGGTGATCATTCATGGAGATGGAAGCAAACCTGAGGAAATTGTCAAATAAGTAGAGCATTTTGAAAACAAGCCAAAGTCTAATTTGGAGGAAACTGAGGCCGTTAACTTAGGGGATTCTGAAACAGTCGAGGAAGCTCGTATAAGCATTCATCTATTGTCGTCAGAGAAGGAAGAGTATATCAAGTTTCTAAAGGAATATGAGGATATTTTTGCATGGTCATACCGATAGTATGATTGGGTTAAGCATATCCATAGTAGCTCACAAGCTACCTACCAATCCCATGTGTCCACCGCTAAAGCAGAAGCTCAGAAAGTTCAAGCCAGATATGAGTCTAAAGATAAAAGAGGAGGTCACCAAGCAAATCAAAGACAAGGTTCTTCGAGTGGTCGAATACCCGACTTGGTTAGCCAACATTGTGTCTATTTCGAAGAAAGATGGGAAAGTTAGAGTATGTGTCGATTACCGAGATTCGAACGGAGCAAGTCCTAAGGATGATTTTATGTTTCCTAACATACACATATTGATTGATAATTGCACCAAGCATGAAATCCAATGCTTTGTAGATTGCTTCGCAGGATATCACCATATCTAAATAGACGAAGAGGATGCCGCAAAGACAACCTTTATCACACTATGGGGAATATATTGTTACAAAATGGTGCCGTTTGGTTTGAAGTATGCTGGGGCCACCTACATGAAGGCAATGACGACTATCTTCCACGACATGATACACAAATAAATAGAGGTGTACGTGGATGATGTTATCATCAAATCCAAAAAGTGTTCGGATCACACAGCAGACCTAAAAAAGTTTTTCGGTCGACTTCAAAAATACAATTTGAAGTTGAACCCCACAAAATGTGCCTTCGGAGTCCCTGGTGGAAAGCTGCTAGGTTTCATCGTCAACAGCCGAGGTATTGAGTTAGACCCGTCAAAAATCAAAGCTATCCAAGACTTGCCACCGCCAAAGAACAAGAAGGATGTGATGAGTTTTCTAGGACGCCTCAATTATATCAGCCGCTTTATAGCACATCAATGGTGATATGTGAGTCGATCTTCAAGATGCTGCAACAAGCTGGACTAAAGAATGCCAGAATGCCTTCGACAAAATCAAGGATTATCTATCTAAACTGCCCATGGTGGTCCCGCAAGGACCAGGAAGACATCTGTTGCTCTGTGTTGGATGGAGCCTTTGGCTGCGTTCTGGGACAACATGACGAAACTAGGAGGAAAGAGCAAGCAATATATTATTTGAGCAATAAGTTCACACCTTACGAGGCTCGGTATTCTCTGTTGGAGCGCAGCTGTTGTGCTTTGACATGGATAGCCCAGAAGTTGAGACATTATTTCTGTGCATACACTACATATCTCATATCAAGGATGGATCCACTAAAATACATCTTTCAGAAACCCATGCCTACGGGTAAGTAGCAAAGTGGAAGATATTGCTTAGTGAATATGACATCATCTATGTGACTCAGAAGGCAATCAAGGGGCAAGCATTGGCTGATCACTTAGCGGAGAATCCCGTAGATGGAGAACACAAACCATTGAAGACGTATTTTCCCGACGAGGAAGTGTCATTTTTAGGAGAAGATATTACCGAAGCATACGACGGTTGGATGATGTTCTTCGACGGAGCAGCAAACTTCAAGGGAGTGGGTATCGGAGTTGTTTTAGTGTCAGAAATCGGTCAACATTACCTGGCATCCGCAAAACTTAGGTTCACGTGCACCAACAATAGGGCAGAATATGAGGCCTGCATCTTGGGACTCAGGTTGGCCATCGACATGAACATTCAGAAGTTGCTGATAATAAGAGATCCTGATCTGTTAATACACTAGGTACTACGAGAATGGGCTACCAAAAACATTAAAATATTGCCATTTTTGCACTGTGTACAAGAACTGATCAAGAGTTTCACAAAGATAGAATTCAAACATATTCCAAGGATTCAGAATGAGTTTGCAGATGCATTAGCCACCTTGTCTTCCATGATACAACATCCAGACAAGAATTTCATCAATCCTATCCCAATAGGAATTCATAAGCAGCCAGATTATTGTGCTCATGTTGAGGAAGAATTTGACGAAAATCAATGGTTCCACGATATCAAGGAATACTTGGAAAAGGGAGAATACCTAGAAGATGCTACACACGCTCAAAAGAGCACGCTACAAAGATTGGACAACCATTTCTTTCAAAGCAGAGGAATTCTGTATAGGGGGACTCCTAATTTTGGATTATTGCGATGTGTCGATGCCAAGTAATACATGCTAGAACTTGTGGACCTCACATGAACAATTTCATTTTGTCCCAAAAGATATTAAAGGCAGGATATTTCTAGATGACGATGGGGACAAACTGCATCAAATATGTTCAAAAGTGTCACCAATGCCAAATACATGCTGATATGATACGAGTGCCACCCAACAAACTCAATGCAATGAGTTCACCCTAGCCTTTCTCTGCTTGAGGCATGGATGTCATCGGACCAATTGAATCCGCTTCTTTAAATAGACACATGTTCATTTTGGTGGCCATATACTACTTTACAAAATGGGTTGAAGCGGCATCCTATAAGGCTGTGACTAAGAAGGTCGTAGCAGATTTTGTCCCGGATCCATTGTTTGTCGATTTGGAGTGCCTGAGTCAATCATTACTGACAATGCCGCCAATATCAATAGTGACCTGATGAATGCTACATGTGGAACATTCAAGATCAAGCATCAAAATTCTACAGCATACAAGCCACAGATGAATGGATCGGTAGAGGCCGCCAATAAGAACATCAAGAAGATATTGAGGAAAATGGTGGAAAACTACAAATAATGGCATGAGAAGCTATCGTTTGCTTTACTCGAATACCGCACCATAATTCGTGCATCAACTGGGGCAACCCCCTATCTATTGGTCTATGGTACCAAAGTCGTTATCCCTGCCGACGTGGATATTCCTTCCTTAAGGATCATACAAGAGGTCGAGCTCAGCGACACAGAATGGATATGGAGTCGGTTTGAACAACTGGCTCTCATCGATGATAAGAGGGTGAATGCAGTGTGTCATGGTCAACTCTACTAGAATAGAATGGCAAGGGCTTTCAACAAAAAGGTTAGATCTAGGCAATTCAAACCGGGGGCAATTGGTGTTGAAATGGATCTTCCCGCATCAGGATGAAGCAAAGGGTAAATTCTCACCCAACTGGAAAGGACCTTACATGGTTCACCAAGTACTGTCAGGAGGAGCCCTTATACTTATAGATATGGATGGAGAAATATTGTCAAGACCTATCAATTCAGACACAGTCAAGAGATATTATGTTTAAGACTACATTTGCACTTTCTATTTGATGTAACCTGGACTATGCTTGACCTGACTCCCATTTAAGAGGGGATACGTAGGCATCCATGTGGGTTCGGTCACATCATAATAAGATCTTCATTCCCCCTATGGTCAAAAATGGCAATGTTCTGAGTTTGTCAATGTCATCAATTAAAGAATCGCCAAGGAATATATCACCAGAAGTATGCATATGTTTCAAACATTTCATTTTTCTTAGTAGCCAGACGTTACCCAGGGTGACTAAAACAAGACCTCAAGACAAGGAGCATAGACAAAATGAAGTATCAAAAGAATGAACCAGCCTCCCCCCCCCCCCGCCCTCCACAACTCACAATTTTTTTTATGCAGGCAGAATAGACATAACAAGCACGTCCTCAAATATATACATACAATAACATCACTATCTTCACACCGGCAGAAGTCGCCAAGCACAAACGCGTCAAGATAAGGACTACTCTTCCTCTCATATTTAATCATTGCTTTTCCTGCATAGGGCTAAGCACTGCCCTCATTACATTGTATAGGGCTAAGTGTTGCCCTCATCATTGCATAAGGCTAGATGTTGCCTTTCTCTGCACCTATCAATTCAGACGCAGTCAAGAGATATTATGTTTAAGACCACGTTTGCACTTTCTATTTGATGTAACCGGAACTACACTTGATATGACTCCCGTTTAAGAGGGGATACGTAGGCAGCCATATGGGTTTGATCACATCATAATAAGATCTTCATTCCCCCTGTGGTAAGAAAATGGGGAAATATTCTGTGTTTATCAATGTCATCGTGTCAAGAATCGCCAAGGAATGTATCACCAGAAGTATGCATATATTTCAAAATTTTCATTTTTCTGTAGTAACCAGATGTTACCCAGGGTGACTCAAACAAGACCTCAAGAACGAAGTACCAAAGGAATGAACCAACCCCCCTCCTCCACAACTCACGATTTATCTTTGGATGCAGGCAGAATGGACATAACATGCACGTTTGCAAATATATACATACAATAAGATCACTATCTTCACACTAACAGAAGTCTCCAAGAACAAATGCGTCAAGCTAAGGACCACTCTTGCTCTCACATTTAATCGTTGTTTTTCTTACATAGGGCTAAGAACTGACCTCATAACATTGAATAGGCCTAAGTGTTTCCCTCATCATTGCATAACGCTAAATGCTGCATTTCTCTACATGAGACTAAACATTGTCTCCATTACATTGCATGAGACTAAGCATTGCCTCCATTATTGCATAAGGCTAAACGTTGTCTTTCTCTACATGAGACTAAACATTGTCTCCATTACATTGCATGAGGCTAAAAGCTGCCTCCATAATTGCATAAGGCTAAATGCTTCCTTCCTTTGCATGAGACTAAGCATTATCTCCACTCCTTGCATAAGGCTAAACATTTCCCTCACTATTGCATAAGGCTAAGCATTGTCTTTCCTTGCATGAGACTAAGCACTGTCTCATTTCCTTGCATGACACTAAGCATTGTCTCCACTCATTGCATAGGGCTAAACACTACCCTCATCATTGCATAAAGCTAAGCATTTCCTTTACTTGCATAAGACTAAGCATTGTCTCCATTCTTTGCATCGGGCTAAGCACTTCCCTCATCTCATACAAGACTAAGCCTTGTCTCGTCTGGTTCTCGCATATGAATAAGCATTACCTGTTTCCTCTATCAAACGATCGATGTCACCGCATCTTTGCATTTCATGGGCTGAAACATCGCCACATTGTCCGAAGACGTCATAGTCTGAGGGCATTATCCTCATAGCCCGAAGACATCATACCATGGTCAGAGGATCTCCCAAAATTTCATATCATAATTCAAAGGCGTCATAGTCTAGAGGCACTATCCTCATGTGCCAAGGACACCATTTCATGGCCTACGAATCCCTTATCATACGCTTCATGGCCCAGGATGTCATGGTCTAAGGACATCAT
>ML431882.1:0-62756 GCA_005239525.1 Nicotiana knightiana | reverse complement strand
AAAATAAAGTCCTACATGATCCTTGACTGAATGAGCTCGATTAGTAGAGTATTACACTACGGGAAAGCATATGGTGCATCTTTTGTGGCATATGAATGTGGTTTCTGAGAGCGAGTGAATTCTTTCTATCTTGAGTTCCTAAGTGTTCTTAAATTTTATTGTGTGAGGAACTAGCTCTTTGATTTGGTGAGGGCACATGATTCATGAAGGAAAGGTAATGTTGTTGACCTCTATGTTAGAGTAGTTAGTGAATTGTGAATAAAGCATGGTATTTGTGAGTCGATTATTGAGGCGAGGATGTCACACCTTTGTGCTTGAACTGTTTTAAATATTCTTGGTATAACGTGTTAAGAGATTTGCTTAATAAGTTGTGTACATGAGTGTAGTTTGATTGCTCGAGGACGAGCAAATGTTTAAGTGTGGGGTATTGATGCGAGGCTAGAATTCATAGTTTTACATGCTATATGCCTTACATTTTATGTGAATTAATGATAAAAATACACTTTTTATGTGCTTAATGGAGTTTATTTCATGTGTAGGTGAATTGGAGATGGAAACCGAGCTAAATGGATGCAAATACATCGAAAATACGCTCAAGAGGCGAGGAGGAGTGCACCGGGCTATAGCCGGGCGCCAGAACCCAAACGCCTGACCCTGCCTGGCGTTAGCTAGGCGTTAGAGCTGAAACGCCATCCTTAGCTAGGCGTTAGGTCCCAAACGCCAGGTCCCAAGTTCGGTCGATTCCGAGTTTTGACGAGTTTAAGTGTTTCCCGGTTGGAATAGAAGTCTCCTACATGTTTAGGGTTCGTCCTAAACATATAAATAGACCCCGTAAACACAACTTGAGGGGAGATTAGAGGGAAATTCGGAGAATTCGAAGTATTCAAAGAGAGAAAACCATTGAAGTGACAAAACATTGATTTTTATATCTTTTATTCATTACTTTGTAATTCAATTATGCAATTTATTTTGGGTTTGATTCTTATGAACATGTCTAGCTAACTTCTTTAATCTAGGGTTTTGGTAGAACCCGTTGGGGATAAACTTATTGTGTTATTAATATAGTTTTGATTGGTTGATTTATCTCTATTTGTTCAACTACGTTCTTGTTGTAGTTGATTGAAAGGGCCCTCAATTAGCTGTTCCTATTTATTATGTATCTACTTGAGAGAGAGTGCATATTTAGGTAGTTGTTTGAACAACATCACTCCCGGAGTATAGACGAAAGTCATAACCGAGGGTTTAGAGGTTGGATTAGAGATAACGATACCTCGGGTGCAATCTAAAGTGAACTGTAATGCAATCTAGCTAGCGTAACTTGAGAGAGTGCGTCTAGTAAATTATCATAATTACTTGAGAGAGATTTATGGTAGATAGAGTGTTCATGATTGATAGAGACAACTAATCAAACTATAAGAAGTATCCGAGAAGGAAGTTCACCGACGGGGGAAACCATAACCTTAGACCTTTATCATAATTGTTTACAACACATTGTTAGTAATTGTTAGTTATTATTATTGTCAGTAGAATTAGTAAAACATCACCAATTTATATTAAAAAGTCTTGAGAGAATTGATTGAGTAAAAGTTGCGTATTCTAAAGACTTGATTGATACGTAAATTCCTTGTGGGGTCGACTCTGGGCATAATACCCCGGATTATATTTGCAACGCCTGTTTAGTATTTTATTAGACATAGTTGAGCGTGATCAGGCATCAAGTGTAAGAGAAAAATACGAAGGAATGGTATTCCTTCTCTATTACGAATAAGTATTTTATACTATGCTAATTCTTCTGTATATTGGAGTTGCACACTAAAAACGATTGCCCTACATCTATAGCTATTTTTCTTTTAAATAACACTTGTGTCGCTTATTTTTTTTAACAGAGTGGATATCCTATGTTTTTGTGTACTATGTTCATTCGTATTTTCTTTTGTATGTTAAACTATGGGAAGTAAATATGGATACCTCACAAAGAAAATCTGGATCAATGTTTAATTATAAAAAAAAATTTAGTTGATTCATCTACGACACATCAAAGAGAAGAAATATTTCTCTCATTTAAGTATGTGTAAGGCAGATGTTACTACAATTTCTGATAGTAGTAGATTAATTGAAGGCTCCTGAAGAGCTACTATAACTCTGCCTAAGGGAACAATACTTATCATAGAGAATGCAATGTTCTCCTCCAAATCCAAAAGGAACTTGTTGAGTTTTAAAGATATCCGCCGAAATGGATATCATATTGAGACAATAGATGAGAATAATCTTGAATATCTCATCATTACCAAGAATGTCTCTGGCCAAAAGAGGGTTATTGAGAAGTTCACATCTTTATCTTGTGGCCTGTATTAGACAAGAATTAGTGCAATTGAAGCACATTCTATTGTAAACCATAAGGTTACTAATTCCAATACTTTTGTACTTTGGCATGATCGATTGGGACACCCTGGATCAATTCTGATGAGATGAATTATAGAAAACTCAAATGGGCATCCATTAAAGAATTTAAAGATTCTTTTAAATAATGAATTTTCTAGCACTTCTTGTTATCAAGGCAAGTTAATTATAAGACCATCACCATTAAAGGTTGGGATTGAGTCCCCTGCATTTTTGGAACATATACAAGAGGACGTTTGTGGACCTATTCACCCCCCCTAGTAGGTCATTCAGATATTTTATGGTCTTAATAGATGCATTCTCTAGATGGTCTCATGTGTGCCTATTGTCATCTCATAACCTCGCGTTTGCAAAATTAATGGCACAAATAATTCGATTACGGGCGCAATTCCCCAATAATCCAATTAAGTCTATTAGACTTGATAATGCTGTTGAGTTTTCATCTCAAGCATTTAATGATTATTGCTTATCAACTGGGATAAAAGTGGAACATCCTGTAGCTCATGTCACACTCAAAATGGCCTTGCTGAATCTTTAATTAAACGACTGCAATTGATAGCAAGACCTTTACTCATGAAAACGAGGCTTCTCACTTCTGTTTGGGGTCACGCCATTTTACATGCAGCAATGCTAGTTTGTCTCAGACCGATAAATTATCATAAATATTCCCTGTTGCAATTAGTTTTGGGTCATGAACCTAATATATCTCATTTAAGAATTTTTGGATGCGCAATATATATGCATGTAGCACCGCCATATCGCACCAAAATGGGTCCCCAAAGAAGGTTAGGAATATATGTTGGGTTTGAATCGCCCTCCATTATTCGCTATCTTGAAACATTAACGGGGGATTTATTCACTGCTCGATTTGCATACTGTCGATTTGATGAGACACTTTTCCAAAATTAGAGGGAGAAAATGGTGAAACCAAATGGGAAATTTATTGGAAAAATCCATCATTGTCTCATCTTGATCCTCATACCTCTATTTGTAAAAAGAGGTGCAAAAGATTACTCATTTGCAAAGAATAGCAAATCAAATACCAGACACATTTAATTTGAAAAGGATAACGAAATCACATATCCCTGCTGAGAATGTTCCAACCGTATTGATTTCCCTATTGGACAATTTTCTAGTGTCATAGCTAATGAGTCAAAAACACGCCTAACACCTGGCAGAACATTGGGTTCTGAGGATCGAATTCCTAGAAAAAGGAAAATAAATTATCAAAATGACACTATGAAAGAATCTCATGAAGAAATCCACGATTTAATAAATTCTGAGATTCATGAAGAAACTACTGAGCCCGAGACTCAAGATAATAAGGAGCTATCAATAAATCCAATCGATATTGAGACAAATTTGAATCGAGTCGATATAGTGGTGATTATGTCTTTGCATATAATGTTGAATCTAGCATTATGAAATATAATGAGGATCTTGAAGCTAAATTTTTTGGAGAATGTCGACAAAGACATGATTGGCCAAAATGGCAAGAAGCAATCCAATCAGAGTTGAATTCACTTGTGAAACGTGAAGTTTTTGGGCTTGTAGTCCAAACCCCTAATGGTGTTAAGCCTGTTGGCTATAAATGGATCTTTGTACGCAAGAGGAATGAGAAAAATGAGGTAAAAATATATAAGGCACGCCTTGTTGCACAAGGATTTTCACAAAGGTCTGGTGTCGATTATGAAGAGACATATTCACCCGTCATGGATGCTATAATGTTCCGTTATCTCATTAGTTTTGTTGTCCATGAAAAGATTGACATGCATTTAATGGATGTGGTTACCGCCTACCTTTATGGTTCACTTGATAATGAGTTATACATGAAAATTCCCGAGGGATTTAAAATGCCTAACGCACATAATTCAAAGTCCCGGGAAATATTTTCAATCAAATTGCAAAGATCTTTGTATGGTCTAAAGCAATCAGGACGTATGTGGTATAATCGTCTTAGTGAGTACTTATTAAAGGAAGGTTATATAAATGATGCCATTTGTCCATATGTTTTTATAAAGAAAACAACATCGGAATTTGTTGTACTTGCCGTATATGTTGATGACATAAACCTTATTAGAACTCTTGTAGATCCAAAAGGCAATTGATTATTTAAGGAAATAATTCGCGATGAAAGATCTCGGAAAGACAAAATTATGTCTTGGTTTGCAAATGGAACATTTGGCAAACAGGATTTTTGTGCATCAATCTACCTACATAAAAAAGGTACTGAAACGGTTTTACATGGATGGAGCACATCCATTAAGTACTCTGATGGTTATTCGATCACTTGATGTGAATAAGGATCTATTCCGACCTCGAGAAGAGAATAGAGAGCTACTTGGTCCCGAAGTACCATATCTTAATGCAATTAGTGCACTAATGTATCTTGCCAATACTACAAGGCCTGACATAACTTTTCAGTTAATGTCTTAGCAAGATATAGCTCTGCTCCTACAAGGAGACATTGGAATGGAATCAAACACATATTGCGGTATCTAAAAGGAACTACCGACATGGGCTTATTTTATGACAAGAATTGCAGTCATGAGCTTGTTGGTTATGCCGATGTTGGGTATTTATCTGATCCACACAAGGCCCGATCTCAAACAAGTTATGTGTTTACCTGTGGAGGCACTGCCATATCTTGGCGATTGACTAAGCAAACGATTGTGGCTACATCATCTAATCATGCAGAGATAATTGTTATTCATGAAGCAAGTCGAGAATGTGTTTGGTTGAGGTCTATAATACATCTTATTCGAGACAAATATGATTTGAAGTGTGACAAACTACCCACGATTTTGTATGAAGACAATGCAGCATGCATAGCACAATTGAAGGGAGGATTCATGAAAGGAGATAGGACAAAACATATTTCACCGAAGTTATTTTTCACATATGATCTTCAAAAGAATTGTGATATCAATGTGCAACAGATTCGTTCAATTGATAATATGGCTGATTTGTTCACAAAATCTCTACCAACGTCAACCTTCAAGAAGCTAGTGTACAAGATCGGGATGCGAAGGCTCAAGGATGTGAATTGATGCTCCCATCAGGGGGAGTTAATGCGCGTTGCACTCTTTTTCCCTTACAAGATTTTGTCCCACTGAGTTTTCCTTGCAAGGTTTTTAATGAGGCAACCAAAAAGCGCATTTCTAAACATGTATACTCTTTTCCCTTTTCTAGAATTTTTTTTCCATTGGGTTTTTATTTTAGTTAGGTTTTAACGAGACACATTATTTGTTGAATAAACATTCAAGGGGGAGTGTTATAAATAGAACTCTATTTAGAGTGAATGTCTATCTTTTAGAGAGTTCTACTATGTGGCTAAGTTATTTTTCCCCTATAAATAGAGGGGTTTTACCCCATTGTAAATCATCCCAAAATTCAATAAGAATTTCCTCTCTCTCTTTCTCTGTAATATTATTATTGTTCTTCTATTATTTCATAACAAGATAAAAGTTTTTTGTACTTAATGTGCTAGAATATATATAATTTAAATCGTTAATGACAGGGAATAGCAAATTTGAAAAATGAAAGAAAAACAGAAAATAAAGAAATAAGAGGGAATAATATATGTAACTCGGAAAATGACAAAAAGAAAAGAAAGAAGAACAAGGTGGGGAACAAGGGAAAAAACGGAAGAAAGAAAAGAACAAGAATGAAATATCAAATTTGAAAAAACCAAGAAAGAAAGGAAAGAGTTAAAACAAAATGAACATTGATTAGTGAACACATAATGGCCATATCTGGATGTAATAATCACTTCGCTCTTTAACCAAAGTGCACCAATACTTTAGTTATAGGTTCGGACGAACCCAGTAATTTTTATTTAGATCCTTTATTCGCATAAGAAAATTCATTAAATATGTATAAATATTCAATTGTGAATCTGCTGACAAAAATAAATTTTGGGTTCAGTGACATTAAAAACCCATAAATTTCAAATTATGGCTCCGTCTCTGCCAATACGCTTTCATTTTGATGCGTTCCCAAGTAGTTTAAGTCAGATTTTTAGCATATTAACACTACAATTCATATTTTGGAGAAGAGAGCACGGAGTCCTGTGAACCTTACTTATAAGTATAGATCCGCGCATGTTTCAAAATTAATAATTTGTATATATTTAATAAATTTCTTAAGATATTGAATTAGACTGAACCCTTATCTCGCATGCTAGCTTCGGCCCTGCCAATACCACATGTGCGCACCATCACTAGTCTGCACCGACAACCACCACTTATAGTAATTATGCACCACAACCAACCGCCATATATTTTTAAAAATATTTTAGTGATATAGTATCAAATTAATTATTATTTTATTTGAATTTATATATAGACCAATTTACACATTCAAATGTTGAGAAAATAATCTTAATAGTTCATATATTCAGATCTTAATAACATCTTAATATTCAGGTATATATTCGGACATCTTCATCTTAATATACATGTTTGAATATTCAGGTGTGTGTAACTTCTTAATCTTAATAAATACAAATGAAGCCTAATTGATGCATGAGTATCGTATGTGGATGCATTTTTATTATCCCAAAGTTGTGCCATTGGTAGTAACTGAATGAATTTATTTGGAAGAGTCGTCAAATGAATCAGAGGTGGATCTAGAATTTTAATTTTATGTGTCCAATATTTAATGTTTTTAGCAAAAAATTCATTATATTTTAAAGTTATGCGTTCATATGTGCTATTTATTCTAAATTTAGTGATTTTTACATATAAATTTATACTCAGCGTCGAAAGTACTGGGTTCAGTTGAACCCAGTAACTATATACTGCATCCACCCTTGAAATGAATTTACACTTGTGAGAATATACTAGGTATATTGAGAGTCGAATCTAGAATGTCTAAAATATGGGTACACCATTTAAGAAAGGAAAAAAATATATTATCATGTCATTTTAATGTTCAAAAAAGAAAAACATAAAAAGTGAAAAAATATTTCAGAAAAAAAAAAAAAGCTAAACAAAAAGTTACCTTTGTCTCAAATAAGTAAAGATGAACTTAGCACGATATGTTCATTTTCAGGCTAGGGCAATGTATTGGGGCTTTTGCATCCGTACTTATTTTTTGTGCTACGTTTTAATTTATACCC
Source organism: Nicotiana knightiana (assembly GCA_005239525.1). Taxonomy (NCBI): domain Eukaryota; kingdom Viridiplantae; phylum Streptophyta; class Magnoliopsida; order Solanales; family Solanaceae; genus Nicotiana; species Nicotiana knightiana. The sequence goes on along the minus strand of ML431882.1, from coordinate 55,234 downwards.
GCTTTGTAAAAAAATTGTATCTGTACCCGCTTTTACGCATAACTTCAGCATGCGGGACTGAAGTAGCAAAGACAATCACGCAAAACTTCAACATTCTAGTAGACGGGCCTGGAGTAGCTTGCGAACTTCAGATCTAGAGCTGAATTTGTTGTCTTGTAATTGGGGAACTTCAGCATATGGGGCTGAAGTTCTCCAGTTATAAAAAAAAAAACTTCAGCATACGGGGCTGAAGTTCCCCCAGTTACACTGAGGAACTGGGGGAACTTCAGCTCTAGAGCTGAAGTTTTGTCTTTGTAACTGGGGAACTTCAGCCCAGTTACACTGGGGAACTTCAGCTCTAGAGCTGAAGTTTTGTCTTTGTAACTAGGGAACTTCAGCATACGGGGCTGAAGTTCCCCAGTTATACAGACAAAAACTTCAGCATACTGGGCTGAAGTTCCCCAGTTTACAAAGACAAACCTTCAGCTCTAGAGCTGACGTTCTCTAGAGCTGAAGTTTTGTCTTTGTAACTGGGGAACTTCAGCCCAGTTACACTGGGGCACTTCAGCTCTAGAGCTGAAGTTTTGTCTTTGTAACTGGGGAACTTCAGCCCAGTTACACTGGGGCACTTCAGCTCTAGAGCTGAAGTTTTGTCTTTGTAACTGGGGAACTTCAGCCCAGTTACACTGGGGCACTTCAGCTCTAGAGCTGAAGTTTTGTCTTTGTAACTGGGGAACTTCAGCCCAGTTACACTGGGGCACTTCAGCTCTAGAGCTGAAGTTTTGTCTTTGTAACTGGGGAACTTCAGCCCAGTTACACTGGGGCACTTCAGCTCTAGAGCTGAAGTTTTGTCTTTGTAACTGGGGAACTTCAGCCCAGTTACACTGGGGCACTTCAGCTCTAGAGCTGAAGTTTTGTCTTTGTAACTGGGGAACTTCAGCCCAGTTACACTGGGGCACTTCAGCTCTAGAGCTGAAGTTTTGTCTTTGTAACTGGGGAACTTCAGCCCAGTTACACTGGGGCACTTCAGCTCTAGAGCTGAAGTTTTGTCTTTGTAACTGGAGAACTTTAGCCCCGTATGCTGAAGTTTTGTCTTTATAACTGGCGAACTTCAGCTTAACTGGTGAACTTCAGCTCAGCGAGGGAAAGGGGAGCTGAAGTTATTTAAAAAGTGGGTACAAGTTAAAAGTTTTTAAAAAACGGGTATAAGTACCAGCAATTTTAACATTGATTTGCTAAAATTTAAAAATAACCAAATTATTCAGCAAAGAGCGACTTTTTCAAAGTAAGGTTATAGTTTTTACCGCTACGCTGAAGACAGTTTATTTCCTCAATAATGTCACTTAAATTATTTCATTTGAATGTTTAGGTATCATTTCCACGCATATATTTAGTTAATTTTTCCGACGAAGCGGTGTCACGCTTCACTTAATGTAAATCCGCCACGCCTACATAAACTAGTTTGGTGAAAAATTCATGAGTATATGTAACCCGTAAACTATCGTGTAAATTCACATATCCGTATGTTGTTAGTCGTCGTCAAATGGGGGGCCGGGCGTTGGAAATGATAGCCAAAGACAGCAGCAAGTAAACTCCTAATACTGCCACTTCATACCTAACTATATTCAGACCTCATTTCAAAATTATTGAACTTCAAAATCTTCGCTCAAATAAGAAGAGACGGAAATGGAAATGGAAATGATTTTGTAAAGGGACAAAGACCGTAGAGAACTGAGTCTGAGGGCAGTGGTACCAACTGCATGTGGGAGTACAATACTTTTTTACAATTTAGAAGAGAATATGGTTTAGGCTTTCCACGTAGAGGAAAAATCTCAGCCAGCACAGAAAAAACAGTACTGTTGGAAATAGCGATACGTCCAACAACGTTGATGCTAATCGAAAATGACTTAGCGGGCCAAAAAGCAAGAACGTGCGCTATGGCCTGTTTCACTCTCTCTTTCTTTGTCTTTGTCTTTGTGTTTGCCTAAAAAATGGAGAACCGTTAAATTTGTAAGTGATTTTAAGAATATATGATTTATTCAATACAAACGGTAAATATTGCTAGAGTAAACAGAAAAGAAATGCAATAAATTGTCAAACCACCTGACAACAAGGGAGGGGATGATTCTGGACTCGAGGGCAGCCTCAATAAGGTATCCATCTTCGATCTAAGGCTTATAATAAGAAAACACTGATCAACAAACGTAAGAACTTTGAATAACAGAAAAATAAAAGTATATTGCCTTGGTATGCGTGTTACAATATTCCTAATGAATAATCAGACTCCCTTTAAATAGTAGGGGAGCCCTACTCTAGGTACAATTCCATAAAAGGTAAAAATCTTTCGTTAACTAATCACTAGATTTTCGCCGGTACGTGTCGAGATCCACGTCGTGATACCCGGCAGGTCACACATATTACGGCCTCCTGTTAATCGTGTTCGATTGCCCGATAATGCTCTCTGAAGTCTTTTGGGCTTTGGATAATGCTCTCTGAAGTCTTTTGGGCTTTGGACCGATCCCAGGGTCATGGCCTCGATATTCTCGAGGGCGGGCGTGGTGCCCCCGGAACCTGTCTCGATGAGTCCCTTACCTCGATTCTGACTCCTTATCGTCATGTCCCTTACTCAATTCATTTTATCGAAAATCGGGCCTTCTCATGGGTCCGGTTTTACCTGTATACAAATAGTCCCCTCTTTTCTCAGGGAGTAAGTTTTACGTAAACGACAAGGAACGACATGAGTTCTTCGATCTCTTCTTTAACACGTTGCGGCACAAAATGACAAAGAAACTGAAACGTCCTGTCAGTCGCGTCATAATGACCCCAAGCGCGTGTCACCCATCGGCAGGTCGTTCCTGAATGCGAAACGGCGCGAAGCCATATAAAGACTCCTTCCTTCGTTCATTTTTTTACTTTTGACTAAGCATCTACCTTCGATCCTTCAAGAAATCACTGCCTTCCTTCATTCTTCCATATTCTTACATTCATTCTCCAAGTTGCAACCTTTCTTTTACCCTTCACTTGAGCCAGTGTGCTTGATTTTCTTAGCAAGTTCTCACCGATCATCTCCTCATTCTTCTCCATCCTTTCAAACCTTTTTATCCAGATAAAAATGGCGAAGATTTCCAAGATCGTTCCCCAGAAAGGTGCTCCTTCTTCTTCGCAACCCACCACTGAGGTTGAGGAGACCATCTCCGATGTGGTTGTCCTTGAGAGGTCCGCTCCGGGTGCGACCACTGATGAACCTGCAGCCGATCCCCTTTTGAAAATGTTTTTCTCCGGGGGTGTTCGGTCAATGACGACTTCAAGGTCGAAAAGCCCTCTTCGGTTCAAGGCTGATGCGAGGCGGTGTCACGGTACATCTGCTCCATTACTGAGGCCGTTCTTCCTGTGGTTCGAAAGGACTGCGGCTGGACGAATAAGGACGTAGTGATTCCCGGGCCTGATGACGGCATTACTACCCATGTTGAGGGATATATGAGTGTTTACATTTATCCCTTTACATTGGACCCGGTGGACCCGGTCATCTTGGACTTCTGTAAGAGGTACGATGTATGCCTCGGCCAAATCCACCCATTGTTGTGGAGGATCGTGATCCTCCTCCGATTCTTTATGAACAAAATTGATCCATATACGTTCACCGTTGATCATCTACTCCGCTTGTACAGTCCTCGAATCTTCTGCGAGGGGACTGATAAAGCTTGTACGCCAGACTAGCAAGCACCATTTTCCAGTATCGACGAGGACTGGGATCGGGACGGGCATGGACGCTTTGTCCGCGTGAGGACCGCAGACTTGATCCCTGCCGAGTGGAGGCCATTCCCCAGGAAGTGGATTATATCACGTAAGTATAACTCCCTTTTAAATGTTGAATTTGTGTTTTATCTTCCTTTTTCTCATCGGTATTTACTGTGGTGCAGCCCTCGCTCGAGTCCCAAATGCCATTCCTCGGCTCAAGGAGTAGATCGAGGGAATTTTTTCGTAGATGCCTTATGTCAAGCGCTCGTGGCGCGAGCTCTCAAAGGGTCGCTGATCACGCTCAACTATGTCTTATAAAAAGACTAAACGGGCGTTGCAAATATAATCTGGGGTATTAAGCCCAGAGTCGATCCCACAGGGAGTTAACGTATCAATCAAGCCGTCAGAATACTAAACTTTCACTTAATCAACTTTCTCAAGAATTATGAATATCACTTGGTAGTGTTTTTACTACTACTACTGAACAAAATTAATAAACTAACGATTAACTAACAATGAGGTGTAAAAAATTGTAATAAAGGTCTAAGGTTATGATTTCCCCCGTCGGTGAACTTCTTTCTTGGATACTTCCTATAGTTTTATTAGTTGTCTCCATCAATCATGAACACTCTAGCTACCATAAATCTCTCTCAAGTAATTATGATAATTTACTAGACGCACTCTCTCAAGTTACGCTATCTAGATTGCATTACAACTCACTTTAGATTGCACCCGAGATATCGTTATTTCTAATCCAACCTCTAAACCCTCGGTTATGACTTTCGTCTATACTCCACGAGTGGTGTTGTTCAAACAACTACCAAAATATGCACACTCTCTCAAGTAGATACATAATAAATAGGAACGGCTAATTGAGGGGCCTTCAATCAACCTGAACAAGAACGTAGTTGAACAAATAGAGTTTAATCAACCAATCAAAACTATATTAATATCACAATCATCCCCAAGGGGTTCCACCAAAACCTTAGATTAAATAAATAAGCTACTCATGGTCATAGTAATCAAATCCAAAATAACTTGCATAATTAAACTACAGAGTAAGGAATAAAGGATGTAAAAATCAATGTTTTGATCTTCTGAGTAGTGTTCCACAATCTCCTCTTGTCTCTAATGGCAAAAGTCTTTCAAAGTTGTGTGTTTGGGTCTATTTATATGTTTTGGGACAAACCCTAAACGTGTGGATACTTCTCGTCAAACCGGGAAACACTTAAAGCCTTTAAAACTCGGACTGGGCCGGATCGAGGACCAGGCGTTACAGGCCTAACGCCTGCCAAACGCCTGGCCATACCAGGCATTATAGGTCAAACGCCTGGCTAACGCCTGGCAGGACCAGGCTTTACAGCCCTAACGCCTGGCTATAGCCAGGTTCACTCCTTTTTGACTCTTGAGCGTATTTTTGACATTTATGCATCCATTTAGCTCGGCTCCCATCTTCAATTCACCTACACATGAAATAGACTCCATTATGCTCAAACGAGGTGTATTTTTTACCATTAACGCACATAAAATGCAAGGCACATAATGCGTTAAACCATGAATTTTAGTCACACATCAACACCCCACACTTAAACATTTGCTCGTCCTCGAGCAATTAAACTACACCCATGAACACAACTTATTTAAGCAAATTCCTTAACGCATTATACCAAGAATTTTTAAAATAGTTTAAGCACAAAGGTGTGATATCCTCGCCTCAATAATCGACTCACAAATAGCATGCTTTATTCACAATTCACTAACTACTCTAACATAGAGGCCAACAACATTACCTTTCCCNTTATTTGGTTGTAATGTAGGCTGCGGGACGAGTAGGATACATTTAGATATAAGAGTGACTACACTTTAGCATTCAAACTCAAACTTAATATCAAACCAAACTCCACCTTCACATCAATGTATATTACCCCATACTTCTTTAAGCACACATATATCACTAGCGACCATCATCAATACTTGTTTTTCATACAATATACTGTTGTCATATTCTTTTTTTCTTTTTTCTTCTCTTTTTTTTTCTTTTCAAGTGGCTTCGATTCACAACTCTTTTTTTTCAATGCACCTTTCTTCTTATTTCAATTGTTCCACTCAAAAGCAAACTTACTACCCAACACTTTAACTTTTCCATACTTCATCACGTTTCCAGTGCTTACAAGAGGTGTCAAGGTTCAAATATATGATCGATTCAAACAAAGGGGTATGGCTTGTAATGTGGTTACCAAAGAAATGGGATTATAGGCTCAACAGGGTTAACTACGATACATAACAATTAGGTGGGTAAACTTTATATATCTGGCTTAACAAAGAAACTCCCATATCACTTCCTAGACTTAACAACACTACTATTTTGCTTCGCACACACACAGGGCAAGTTCTAGACATCAAATGCAATGCATAGAATACATACAAAATCTCACACTGACATGGAACATAACTCATTCAGGATTGGTTTTGTCACGACACTCCAGTCAACGCAGTTAAGCAAATTTAAGAATCCACGATTTAAGGTATTAATCCTAGAGTCAAAAAATTGAGCCTAAGTGTCACAACCAGAGTACTGACTATTCTCAAGGCATCACAAAGTTCTGAGATATTGCTGCGATTAATTTCTCAACCATGTGGTTCCTACTCCTAAAAATTAAAAACTACCTACACCCGGTTCAATTAAAAACCCTCGAAAAAGAACCGCGGTCCAAAGAAAAACCAAGGGGGATTACTACAATATCTAAAACAAAAATCTTTTTTTTTGTTATTTTCTTTAGACTTACTTCCCTCGAAAAAACTGTCTAGGAGATCCATCGTCGGGAAGAGTCCATATTTTTCTTTTTCTTTTTCTTTTTTTTACATGAAAACCTAAAACTACTAACAAGAAAGCACACTAAACACAACAAACCATGACAAATATTTACAGCACCCCACACTTAAATCATGCAATGTCCTCAGTGCATCACATATAGACAAAACAAGAAGTAAAAATAAGGTGTAAGAAACTCCCTGATCAAGCAGCGTCGTCATCCTCTGACGCTCTCCATCCCTCATCATGTTCATCCTCTCCATTAGTTTTGCTTTCCGCGCTCCTTCGAACAAACGCTTGAATCACTATATGCCTCCACTTTGAACTTATGAATTGGACCCCAAGTTTTGATTATGCTCTATGATCATGCTCCTGGGGTGGTGGAACGAATCTGACTGGCCCAATAAAACAATGTAGTAATCTGCGCTTCTTGGCCTTTAGATGAGATGTGTATTCCCGACTTTCTGGCAAGAAGAATTTCAGAGTGTAGGCATCTTATTCCTTATTCCTTTACTCCTCAAGTGGTTCAGATGACTCTATTTTCATATCATCATCCGAACACAATGTGAGAAAATGGTTGGAGTCTGTACCAATGCAATCAACATCCTCAACACTAATGACACTAGATTCAACAAAATACGTATCATCAATGTCCTTGGTTAACTCTAGTATCTTTTCTACCACATTGACATCCTCAAAATCTAGTCTGATTGATTGTTGGTGTTCTACTCTGGTCTTCTCCACTAGCACCTCCTGTAAGTCATCATCCCTGGGTTCTTTTTTCCTATTAACTAGATGAGGTGGCAGTGGCTCCAGTTCCAACTTGGGTGGTTCTTCAACAGATGGCTTGGACGGCGGGTTCTCTCTTTTCTCTAAGTGTAATGACTCAAACTCGAGAGCCCTCGGCCAGACCCCTTTTCCTTCAAGTGCTAACACCTAGTCTGCCAGTTCTTCACCGTTCATATCATCTAGGTTCATCAAACATGCAGTCAAAAGGTCCCAACAGTCAGGGACGCATCATCTTCTTCTGGGATCATGTTCACGGCATCAATAAGAGAGCAGTTGGCGAACTCACTTGGTCGCCTCATAGACTTCTGCACGTTGAACGTGATTTCTTCATCATTGAGCCTCATCTTAAGTTCACCAGTCTCACAATCGATAAGGACTCTGCCTGTGGCCAAGAATGGTCTTCCCAAGATTATGGGAATTTCCTCATCTACTTTACAATCTAGTATCACAAAATCAGCAGGGAACACAAACTTCCCCACTTGCACCAATACATCATCCAGAATGCTTGATGGTCTCTTTACCGTTTTGTCAGCTAGCTGCAATAACATTGAAGTTGGTCTGGCTCTACCAATCCCCAATCTCTCGTAAATGGCCAGGGGCATGAGATTAATACTGGCCCCCTAAATCACACAATGCTTTGGCAAAAGCAAAATTGCCAATGGTGCAGGGAATTGTAAAGCTCCCTGGATCAGACAGCTTCTCTGCAATTGGTCGTGTCACTACAGCACTGCAAGTCTGAGTAAGAGTCACAGTTGCCAAGTCTTGGAAATCGAATTTTCGGGACATCAATTCCTTCATCATCTTCACATAGCCATGCATCTCCTTTAGAGCATCAATTAGAGAAATGTTTACCTGTATTTGTTTCAACATATCCAAGAACTTTTTGTACTGTTCATCCTTTTGGTATTTGGCCAGCCTCTAAGGGAATGGAGCTGGCGGTTGACGAGCGCCTAACCCACACTACTATATAAGTATGAAGGCAAGGGTCGTGTAGATTTTACCCGAATGGTCGGGATCGAATCCACTGGGAGCCTATAGATGGGAGTGAGTGTATAAGTGATCTAGAAGGGTCGAGTATTTCTAATTGCACTTCTAGTCATTTGTTGGTGTTGAACTATACTAAGTGTATTCTATTATTTGTAAGCTAATTAATGACTAACTTTGTTTTTGTTGTTGTTTTTTAATATTGATAAAGGCACTAGGGTCGTGACCGTTGCCTAGGTGGATACACAAAGGGATTCAATTCTAAGGTCAGGGAATTGGCTAGGGATACAGCTATAAACAAAGCATGAAGGTTCTCACTCTATACCTCTCGGTAGTTTGAGTGATTATACCTTAATTGCCCCTCTCGAGGCCAAGTGCGTGCCAATTAATCAAGCAATATAGGATTACGTAGGGTGTTACTCTCTCGAGGTTTAACCCGTTAACTAGGGCTCAAGTAGGGTTTTACCATTTCTGGGTTTAACCCCATTGATTGGGACTACCAATCTCTTGATAATGCCCTAATTTCCTATTAGGCTAATTTCTAGACTCAAGTCTTCTTTCTCAAGAAATACCCAAGTCATGAAAAGGTTAATTAGTGTTTGCAACCACTAATTATAGCAATAAAAACCTTGAAATAGCCTAAATAACCAACACCCATTAATTTCTCAACCTTAATTTCAAAATCTCATTACATACCCACACTAGGGTTGAGCCACAACCCTAGCTAATGGGTCTAGCTACTCATAATCAAAGATGAAAACAATGATAGAGAAGAAGAATAACCCATTTAATTGATTCCTAACAATGAAATTGAAGTTTTCAATGTTAAAAATGCAAGAACAAAGCTAAAGAAATAAAAACCCTAAAATATTCACGAGCTCTCTACTTCTGAAAATAGCAGATTTCAACCAGTTCTGGAAAGAAATTACAAAATAGTCTATTTATAGTCTGCCAAATTTTCGGGCAAAAATACCCCTGCGGGACCACCGCGGACTGCGAAAACACGACCACGGTCCACGAAAACAATGGTTGCTGATCTTTTGGTAAGGGCCGACCGCGGCCGCGGTGAATACTTGTATCATATCTCGACCTCACTGGAATGCCACCGCAGTCCGCTAAACTTCAACCGCGACCGCGACGGAGACTTGCCTTTTTCTGGAGCTCACTGGAATTCCACCACGGTCCGTGAAACTACGACCGCGGCCGCGGTGGATGATTGCCTTGTTGTCGACTTCACTGGAATGCCACCGCGGTCGAAACTTCGACCGCGGCCGCGGTGGACGCTTGACTCAGTGTCGACCTTACTGGAATTCCACCGCGGACCGCGAAATGAGGACCACGACCGCGGTGGCCTTCTTTGTATTGATCATCCTTGTTGAGTTTGATCCTTGCGTCGGATTCACTCCTATTTTGAGCATATTTTAGACTGAGTGCCTTCATTTCTGGTTCAATTCTGCAACAAGCACAACGTATAAGTTTTTGGGGCCATTTTGTGTACGATTGTATCCAAAATTCATGTATAAGGGAACGGAAAACGAGGCAAAAATCCAAGTTATCAACTCCCCCAAACTTAAGCTCTTGCTTGTCCTCAAGCAAAACAAAATAAGCCCACCCCTATGATATATTTCACAAAAATTAGGTTGTACTAATGGTGACCTCAACTGTCATCAATTGGAATTAACTATAGCCCCTAATGCAAATGAATCATTGACAATGATTGAACTTTTCAAAACCATAGTTTCAAGTGTGATACAAGAGCTTCAAGGGTTGATCCAATTCACTGCAAGAGCTTCAAGGGTTGATCCAACTCATCAATGAACTTCTAACTACTATCTCGGTCAGTGTGGATCCCAGACTCTTATTCCGTAACTTTCCCTAAGCATCTCACCTTTCAGAATAATGACACTCAGAACGAGGAATATGGTGAATCGCTCATCTCTCATCAAGGAAAGAGTCCCAAGTTCGGCTCAAAGTACCATAGGCTTGCCCTTTGTGTACATCACCACTAATGTAGGCTTCATTCAACCTGAGATCATATAGGGCTTTTGTGGAATCATGATGAAGGCTTTTGGTTAAGGGTAGGAAGTATTTGGTCAGAGTGAATCTTATTTTTCCTTAAGCACTTCACATTTTTTTACTGCTCTCAAATTTTCTTGACTCTTTGAGTCCTTTTATCTTTTGTAGGGTTGGAGAGACGTTTTTTTATCAATTTCCTTTTTCTTCTTCTTATGCTTTCCAAACTTTTGGCATCACTTTCATCAATTCCCTTTATTTCTTCTCTTTGTTCATTATTTTCTTTTCAATTTTTTTCATTGCCTTTTCTCTTTTCTTTCTTTTGTGCCTTCTTTTTCACTTCATCACATCCCTCGTCTCTCCCCCAAACTTATGCTTTTTGCCTAGCGCCAAGGAAAGATCGGGTGCCAAGAGAGGGCAAAAGAATGGTTAAAGGCTTGTAACTTGGTTTTTTTTTTAAAGAAAGGGCTTAAGGCTCAAAAGGGTTGAATATGGAATATGTATTTTGGAAGGTCATGGAAGTGTTCAATTCTTTGTTCAAGCCAAGGAAAGCCTATAGTCACTTCTCAAGTCAAATTACACCTAGAATTTCGCCTAGACAACACTCAGGGCAAGTTCTAGACTAGTGGCACGGAACTTGGACTTGCAATTACGAATTTCTCACCACTCACAGCTAGAGGATTGTTACAGAAACCGAGTCGAGGGCCCACAATGACCTTAGTCGTGTTTTGAGTAACAAAATGGTCCCGAAGAACCACCCGATGATTATCGGCCAACACAAGAGTCTCAAGATCGTCACTATCACCATCCTAAACACAACGGTTTGTCTTTGACCATGGGATCAAAGGCAACTGTGTTAGGCCCAAGTGAAGCTTTTCTTGAGGCACCGTTATTGAAAAACAAAACAACAAGAAAAGGAAAAACATACTCAAACCCTTAAGAAGGTTGTCACACCGTCCATCCTTGGGAAGAGCCATCCAGTTCACACAAGTTCAACCTTTGGAAATAACCGTGGCGTTAAGAAAACCAAAGGCTATTGCTCACGCAAAAACCAAACAAGAAGCTATGAAAGAAAAATAAGAAGTTATAAAATAGAAAAGAAATGCGTAAAGTAAAGTAAAGTGCGTGGGATAGAATGAATATGTACAATAGGGGAATTAGATGAATATACATAAATGATGAATATTTTACAATGGATAGTTATATTATACATACCAAAATGGGAAATAACATAAAGAAAAAGAAGCAAAATGTTGTTTGCATTATACAACCCAAAGTAGCCAAAATCAAATGCATGTAGGGCCACTCCCCCAACTAAGAGAAAGCATTGTCCTCAATGCTATTTAGCAAAAATAGTGCACAAAATATGGGAGATAAAGAGAGTAAAGAAAACTCCCTATTGTCCCTCGGCCTGCTGTGGTCCCTGCTGCTCTGTCTGAGAGGGGGTAGGAGCTGCCTGAGATGGGGACTGTGAAGGAGCTGGGTCTGATATAGCCTGTGATGGAGCTCCGGTGGGCTGGGCCTCCTGGCTCTGAGCCTGAGTGTGCTCTGTGGGAGGGTTTTCCAGTAGAAGTCTGATGTCCTGAGCACGGGGCATGACCTTCCTCTTCTTCAATGGCCTCACCGGCTCCTCCTCCTGCACTGACTGAGGCACTGGCTGCTGCTCTGGTTGTGGCTCTGTGGGGTCGGTTAGTAGCATCTCCAATGGAATCTGATCACCCGATAGCTTGTCGACCTCCTTTCTCAACCTCGCCACCTCCTCATTTGACGTCGTAGTCTTTATCAGCTTCTTTGTTTCTTTGGCCAGCTTTGTCAATGCACTCTCATGTGCACCCACTGCGTCCAAGATTTTCTTCTGGTTCTCCAAAATTTCTTTTAGAGTGTCCTCAATGGACTGCGGGACCTGTGGTGGGAGAGGAGTAGCTGGGGCTGCCACAACTGTAGAAATTGTAGTCAACTTTGTAGTAATTGACTGCATCCAGTTGGTGAGGCTAGTCAGTGTCATGTTCAGTCGTTGAGCAGTCATGGGATAGGCTCTGGTGGAGGGGATGTCAGTGGCGGTGGAGGTAGATGGGCCTGGAACCTCCTCTGGGATGGCAGGCTGGGGAAGGGAGGGTTCCGCCACTACCACTGGCTCTTCAGACTGGATAGTGGAGGCAACAGACTTTCCCTTCGACTTCATTTTGGGGTTATCCTCATTCTTCAAGTCATACCAGGAAAAGGGTGATTTGGGTTTGACTTTGGTGTCAAAGCGCTTCATAGTGACTTCCTGGTCTTCACAATACATAGTCAGATAATGAGGAAAAGGGTAAGAAGTATCACCTGTGCTGACAACCCGGCAAATGACCTTAGACACCACATTCCCCACATTGATGGGGTACCCAGCCATGATAGATGCCATCAATACAGCCCTACTGAGGGGGTGGGTCTGGTCATGATGGGTCAGGTCTAGCCCGTTGCATACAAAAGTCTCCCACCATTTTGCTTCGAAGTTCAGGGTCCTCCTGGTGATAGTCTTCCCAGTCGTTAGTCAGTCCGGAGTGTCCCCGGACTTAGCCAAGTGTAGAGCCAACCAATTTCTAGCAGCATCCTTTTCTGCCAGTTTCTCCCGGTATAAGGAATCATCCACATCATATATCTCCAAATAGTCATTTATTGAAGGTCTATCAAAAGACACTGTGAGATTGCGGACTTGGGATGCCTTTGAGTCCTTTTCCAGAAAAAAGCAAATTAGTGTAAAACTCCTTCACTATGTGCTCATTTTCATCCGGGAGATGTTCAGTGAAATAAGACCACCCTTTTCTGTCTCGGAACTGCTGCCTCACATTGGGGTTGTAAGTGGAGAAATCTTTCATTGAAAAGGTGCGCTCCGGAATAAGTGACTGTGCAGTCCACAATTCCTTGAATCTGTGGAAGGCTTTCTCACTGACAAAACGATCCCTCCATGCATCCGGATTCCGAGTGCGTTTGAACCCTTCAACCACCTGCTCCTCCCCCTTGTTGTCACTTGAATTATCCCCAGATAAGGAAGCTGTAGGGGAAGTAGAATATGAGTGTGCACTGGAGGCAGATTTGGATAGGGAAACTGCTCGTGTTGGGGCCGAGAGAGATGAGACAGGGTCCATTGGGGATGACTGTGATCAGGCCTCCTCTAACGGAGCATACTCGCTTCCTGATGGTGAAGGAGGAGATTTTGTAACCCGACCGGGCCGTCGGGATGACTGAGGAGGCAATGAAACTTTGGATAGTTGCCTTGGTGCCCCCGGTCCTCTCCTCCTTTGAGTTTCTCCCCTACTAGTGTTTTTACGACCGCCTCCTCGAGATAGTACCGTTGCCTACAAAATACACATAAGTGAACATGGTTAGTTTCCCGAGCATTGATGTGCAGACACTTCAGTAGTCAATGAAGAATAAGTACACTGGTTATAGGCCACCGCGGATTGTGAAAAGTCAACCGCGGACCGCCGTGGAGACCCTCAGTTGAGCATGACACACTGGAATTGACTTCGCGGGCCGCAAAAAATTGATCGCGATCGCGAAGTTACATCCGGTGTAGTATTAATTCTGAGAGGCAAGGACCGCGGACCGCGAAAAGTTAACCGCGGTCCGCGAAAGAGCGGATTGTGATTATGCAAAAAGAAGCACCGCGGTCCGCGAAAAATGGACCGCGGACCGCAAAAATGGATCATGACCTAGGGTTCCCAGAATTTGCATTTTCTATGCTAAAGTGTTCATTGAGATAAGCCATACACAAGTAATCAGTTCAATTGCATTCCAAAGGACTATCATGAACCTATTTGGGCTTACCCTAACATTTTACAAGCCTAAAAAGAGAAAAATTATGAAAAAGAAGATGAAAATTAAAGAAAATAAAGAAATTAAGAAGTTAATGAAGCACAAATACACTTACTAGATGCTTGGATGATAGTATGGATGTGAGCAATGAATTTCAGAGAATTCAAAAGTGAGACATGGTCGAAGGGGGCTTAGAACAGCTACAGTGCGAAAAGTGTGAAATAAAACCCTAGTGGCCTATTTATAGAGAAAGCTGGGGACTACCCCTCTTACCTACCGCGGACCGCAAAATATTGACCGCGGTCCGCAGTCAGTCAATGGCTTATGGTATAAGAGATAGCTAGGCTTCGCGGACCGCAAAAAGTCGACCGCGGCCACGAGGCAGATTCCAGTGAGCTGTTTTTGCAGCTTCTTGACTTCGCGGACCGCGAAAAGGAGACCGCGGCAGCGAAGTCAATTTCCAGTAAGCTTCTGTTTCTATACTCATCCAAATTTCCTGTGTCAAAATCATCCTACACATCCAAAAACCAGTTAGTGTAAAAGTGAAACCTATTTTACCAAGAAAAATAAAGAAATGAAAGTAAAGACACATGGGTTGTCTCCCAAGAAGCGCCTGATTTAACGTCGCGACACGACACATTTTACCGGGATCATTTGAGATGAAGAAGTGCCACTACGTGGCTGTCATCAACTTTGCCAATATAGTGTTTTATTCGGTGACCATTTACTCTGAAGACTTCACCACTTTTGTTCTTAAGGTCAAGACCCCAAATGGAGTAACAAATACCACTTCAAAAGGCCCACTCCACTTTGACTTAAGTTTTCCGGGAAATAGCCTCAACCTATAATTAAACGGTAAGACCAAATCACCAACCTTGAACTCTTTACCTCGAGCATATTTGTCATGTAGGTTCTTCATTTTGTCCTTATACAAGGACGAACTGGAGTACACATGGAATCTAAACTCATCCAACTCATTCAATTGCTCCACTCTAAGATTTGCAATTACATCCCATTCCAAGTTCAACTTTTTCAAGGCCCACATAGACTTGTGCTCCAATTCCACCGGAAGGTGGCATGCTTTTCCAAAGACCAAGCGATATGGGGACATCCCAATTGGGGTCTTGTAGGCGGTCTGGTAAGCCCAAAGAGCATCATCTAATTTCTTAGCCCAGTCAGTCCTATTTGCATTGACCATTTTGGATAATATGCTCTTTATCTCTCTGTTGGACACTTCAACTTGGCCACTAGCCCGAGGTGGTACGGGGTAGTGACTTTATGATTGACCCCATACTTAGGAAGCAAGGAGTCAAAGGCTTTGTTGCAAAAATGTGACCCCCCGTCACTGATGATGGCTCGTGGAGTGCCAAACCTAGTAAAGATATTCTTCTTGAGAAAGGCTATCACACTACGCGCCTCATTGTTTAGTAAGGCTATGGCCTCCACCCATTTTGACACATAATCAACCGCAACCAAGATGTACGTGTTCCCATAACTCATGAATGGCCCCATGAAGTCAATGCCCCAAACATCAAAGATATCTACCTCAAGAATCGAATTTAAAGGCATCACATCCTTCTTGGAAATTCCCCCGGCTCTTTGGCATTCATCACACCTCTTCACTAGGTCACTAGAATCCTTATACAAAGTGGGCCAAAAGAACCCACAACTAAGCACTTTAGAAGCAGTTTTCACCCCTCCGTGATGACCACCATACGGCGAGGAGTGGCAAGACTCAAGGATAGGTAGTTTCTCTTCCTCCGATACACATCACCGGATTACCCCATCGGTGCAAATCTTGAATAAATAAGGCTCGTCCCAATAGAAATCCAAGCTATCCCTTCGAAGCTTCTTCCTTTGGTTAGAAGAGAGCTCACAAGGGACAACTCCGGTGACGAGGAAATTAGAAATATCCGCAAACCATGGCATTTATCTCATTGACATTGAAAGGAGTTTTTCATCTCGGAAACTATCATTGATCTCAAGTACGTCACAAGGACGACTTGCTCCTCCAACCGGGACAAATGATCAGCTACTTGATTCTCACTCCCTCTTCGGGCCACTATCTCTAAATCAAACTCTTGTAATAACAAAACCCATCTCATAAGTCTTGCCTTGGAATCCTTCTTGGTTATGAGGTACCGGAGTGCTTCATGGTTAGTGTGAACTATGACTTTGGCACCCATCAAATAAGCTCAAAATTTTTCCATGGCAAAGACTATAGTTAGAAGCTCCTTCTCCGTGACTGTGTAGTTCATTTGAGTAGAATTGATTGTCTTGCTGGCATAGTAGATTGGATGAAACACTTTGTTCACCCTTTGCCCAAGCACAACACCCACAACAACATCGCTTGCATCACACATAAGCTCAAATGGTGCACTCCAATCCGGCACTGTGATAATGGGAGTGGTAGTGAGCTTGTGTTTTAAGAGTTCAAAAGCTTGCATACAATGCTCATCAAAACTAAATTTTGCATCCTTCTCTAACAGCTTGCATAATGGATTCACCACCTTAGAGAAATCTTTGATAAACCGCCGGTAGAAACCGACATGGCCAAGAAAGCTACAGACTCCTCTCACTGAAATAGGTGGTGGCAATTTTGAAATAACCTCGATCTTTGCCTTATCAACCTCAATGCCATTCTTTGAAATCTTATGGCCCAAAACGATTCCTTCTTCCACCATAAAGTAGCATTTTTCCCAATTCAAGACCAAATTCGTTTCTTCACACCGAGCAAGGACTCTACCAAGATAAATCAAGCATTCATCGAAAGAATCCTCGACGATACTAAAGTTTTCCATAAATACTTCTAGAAAGTCCTCCACCATGTCGGTGAATATTGCCATCATACATCTTTGGAAAGTGGCTGGGGCATTACAAAGTCCGAATGGCATTTGATCAAAGGCAAAAGTGCCATATGGGCAAGTGAAGGTGGTCTTCTCTTGATCCTCCGGGGCTATCAAAATTTGATTATATCCAGAATACCGTCAAGGAAACAATAAAAGGCTCGACCTCCGAGCCTATCCAACATTTGATCCAAGAATGGTAAAGGAAAATGGTCTTTGCGGGTTACCATGTTGAGCTTACGGTAGTCCATGCACACCCGCCATACGGTAACCATTCTTGTAGGAATGAGCTCATTTTTATCACTGTCATTCCACCCTTTTTCGGAACGCATTGGACCGGAGAAGTCCAAGCACTATCCGAAATTGGATAGACCACACCCACATCAAGCCATTTTATGATCTCCTTTTTCACCACATCTTGCATACTTCATTGAGTCTTTTTTGATGTTCAACTGAGGGTTTGTCTCCATCCTCCAATATGATCTTATGCATGAAAAAGGCGGGCTAATACCCCGAATATCAACCAAAGTCCAACTAATTGCTTTCTTCCTCCTCCTTAGCACTTTTAAAGTTGAGTCAACCTGCAATTGGTTTAGGCAAGAGAAAAGAATAACTGGTAAAGTACAAGAGGGACCAAGGTATTCATACCTGAGGTGGGAAGGAAGTGGCTTCAACTCCAGATTCGGAGGTTCTTCAATGGATGACTTTGTTGGTGGGGTCTTTCTGTTCTCCAAGTCCAATGACAATTTTCTGGGAGCATAAGAATAAGACCCCATGCCTTGAAGGGCATGTGTGATCTCAAGCACACCATCCACCATTGATTCCTCGTGATTCAACAAGGATAACTCCACAGGATCATCAACATGGATCATAACACTGGCATCATCAATAATAACCTCGGACACTAGGTCCATAAAAGAGCACACTTCAGTGTTGTTGGGCTGCTTCATAGATTTGCACACATGGAAGACCACTTTTTCATCACCAACTCTGAATGTAAGTTCCCCAGCTTCAACATCGACCAAGGTCTTCCCGGTGGCAAGGAAATGCCTCCCCAAGATAATAGGGACCTCAAAATCAACCTCACAGTCGAGGATAACAAAATCTGCTGGCAATATGAATTTGTCCACTCTCACTAAGACATCATCAATAATACCTAGGGGCCTCTTCATTGATCGGTCCACCATTTGCAAATGCATAGAGGTCGCCCTAGGTTGTCCGATCCCCAAAGTCTTGAACACAGAATATGGCATCAAATTTATGCTTGCCCCAATATCACATAGGGCTTTTGCAAAGTATGCACTCCCAATTGTGCAAGGAATAGTGAAGGCACCCGAATCTTCAAGTTTTGGTGCCATGGAGTGAACAATAGCACTCACTTGGTGAGTCATCTTAATGGTCTCACACTTCATGGATCGTTTTTTAGTCACCAAGTCCTTCATGAACTTAGCATAACCTGGAATTTTCTCCAAGGCCTCAACCAAGGGAACATTTATGATAAGACTCTTCATTATATCAAAGAACTTTTTAAACTGGGTCTCTTGCTTCTGTTTTGCCAATCTCTGAGGATAGGGAGGAGGTGGCCTAGGCAATGGTGCCTTTGGGGCCACCGGTTCCGGCATGTCAATTATGTGCTCCCTAGACGGGTTCACATTTCTACCCAAATCTTCCCCATTGTCATGAATGTCAATTCTTACCTCACCTTCAATTGGCTCACTAATTGCTTGTTCCACATCAACTTGTAGCTCATCTTGGGGTACAACTTCATCATCAACAACAACATTCTTTGGCTCCGAAGTACTTGCTTCACCACTTTTTCCACTCCGAGTAGTTACCGCCATAGCATGACCGGTGTTCTTGTTGTTCCCACCCTTGAGGTTCACCACCGTATCACTCGGTAGTGCACCCTTCGGGCGTGTGTTTAAGGCATGTGAAATCTGGCCCATTTGTACTTCAAGATTTCGGATAGAAGTAGTGTGAGAGGATATCTGAGCATCGGATTCTGCATTTCTCCCCATCATATGTTTGAACATGTTTTCTATCCGACCCATTTTCGAGCTTGAAGAACTTTGCCCATGTGATATGGAGGGGGGTTGCTTGGTTGTTGGTACATCGGGGGCCTTTGAAAACTCGACCCCCGATTACCTTCACCTCCCCAATTGTTGTTGTTATTTCTTCCATTCCAATTCCCTTCATTGTTGTTCCCCCATTGTCGGTCCTTATTGTTGTTCCATTGACGATCATTGGTATTGCTCCAATTTCTAGCATTGTTATTGTTCCAGTTTCTTGGTCTTTGGTTCCCCCAGTTATGTGTATTACCTTGCCCTTGGTAGTTGTTTGCATACATAACATCCTCATCTTGGTCATTATAGCTTTCATCTTGTTCATGCCCACTCGGCCCTTGATCACCATGGTTTTGCCTAACATTCCCCCGAGGTCTCCTTTGGTTTCCTTGCATATGAACTCCTTCCATAGCATTTACTTGCTTCGGCCCTTGCAATTGTTGGAGTTGGGCTTTAGCAAGTTGGTTCATGGTTGTTGTGAGCTCGGCAATTGCTTGCCCTTGTTCTTGGAGTTCCTTGTGGAGACTATTCACATCGATTTCCCCTTGAGGCATATTTGCTCTACTTTGCCAAGCCGAAGATGTGTCGGCCATTTCATCAAGAATATCGCATGCCTCCGGGTATGTCAACTTCATAAATTACCACCGGCTAATTGGTTGACCACACATTGATTTACCGTGTTGATTCCCCGGTAGAATGTTTGTTGTATCATAGCCTCAGTCATGTAATTGTTAGGACACTCCTTGACCATGGTTCTATAGCGTTCCCATATTTCATGTAGTGTCTCGTTTGGCTCTTGTTTGAATGCCAAAATCTCATCTCTAAGGGATCCATGTGGCTTGGGGAAAAGAACTTTGCAATAGATTTATCCGCGAGCTCGTCCCAAGTGGATATAGAATGGTTTGGGAGACGCTCAAGTCAATCCAATTTCTTTCCCCTAAGTGAGAACGGGAACAACCGTAATCGTAATGCGTCCTCAGACACATTAGTTTGTTTACTTCTCCAACATGTATCAACGAAGCCTTTGATATGCTTATAGGCATTCTGGTGGGAGGCTCCAGTGAAGTATCCTCTTTGCTCTAGGAGAGTGAGCATAACATTTGTGATTTGGAAGTTCCCCGCACGAATCCTTGGCGGGACTATTGCACTAGCATACCCTCGTTTGGAAGGACCCGAGGAGCAGCTCTAGAAGCTGGAGGTGGGGGAGGGTCTAGGACATCATCCTGTATATTGGCCTGTCGGCCTCTTCTTTGTGGAGGAATTTGATTAATTTCATCTTCTTGATTGTCATAAACCTCCCCCCCCTCGAAATCACATTTCCTAGCGGATCGGCCATTGTACCTATGTACACAAAACAAGGAAGTTAAAAATAGAAGGAAAGAAAAACACACTACGCTTCTAGTCACAAATATAGTCACACCGTTAAAGCTCCCCGGCAACGGCGCCAAAAAGTGACGAGCGCCTAACCCACACAACTATATAAGTATGAAGGCAAGGGTCATGTAGCTTTTACCCGAATGGTCGGGATCGATCCACAGAGAGCCTATAGATGGGAGTGAGTGTATAAGTGATCTAGAAGGGTCGAGTGTTTCTAATTGCACTTCTAATCATTTGTTGGTGTTAAACTATACTAAGTGTATTCTATTGTTTGTAAGCTAATTAATGACTAACTTTGTTTTTGTTGTTGTTTTCTAATATTGATAAAGGCACTAGGGTCATGACCGTTGCCTAGGTGGATACACAAAGGGATTCAATTCTAAGGTCGGGGAATTGGCTAGGGATACAGCTATAACCAAAGCACGAAGGTGCTCACTCTGTACCTCTCGGTAGTTTGAGTAATTATATCCTAATTGCCCCTCTCGAGGCCAATTGGGTGCCAATTAATCAAGCAATATAGGATTAGGTAGGGTGTTACTCTCTCTAGGTTTAACCCGTTAACTAGGGTCAAGTAGGGTTTTACCATTTTTGGGTTTAACCTCGTTGATTGGGACTACCAATCTCTTGATAATGCCCTAATTTCCTATTAGGCTAATTTCTAGACTCAAGTCTTCTTTCTCAAGAAAGACCCAAGTCATGAAAAGGTTAATTAGTGTTTGCAACCACTAACTATAGCAATAAAAACCTTGAAATAGCCTAAATAACCAACACCCATTAATTTTCCAACCTTAATTTCAAAACCCCATTAAATACCCACACTAGGGTTGAGCCACAACCCTAGCTAATGAGTCTAGCTACTCATAATCAAAGATGAAAACAATGATAGAGAAGAAGAATAACCCATTTAATTGATTCCTAACAATGAAATTGAAGTTTTCAATGTTAAAAATGCAAGAACAAAGCTAAAGAAATAAAAACCCTAAAATATTCACGAGCTCTCTACTTCTGAAAATACCAGATATCAACCAGTTCTGGAAAGAAATTACAAAATAGTCTATTTATAGTCTGCCAAATTTTCGCACAAAAACCCCCATGCGGGACCACTGCGGACCGCGAAAACACGACCGCGGTGCGCGAAAACAATGGTTGCTGATCTTCTGGTAAAGGTCGACCGTAGACCGCAAAAAGTCAACCGCGGCCGCGGTGAATACTTGTATCATATCTCGACCTCACTGGAATGTCACCGCGGTCCGTGAAACTTCGACCGCGGCCGCGGTGGGGACTTGCCTTTTTCTGGAGCTCACTGGAATTCCACCGCGGTCAACGAAACTACGACCGCGGCCGCGGTGGATGATTGCCTTGTTGTCGACTTCACTGGAATGCCACCGCGAAACTTCGACCGCGGCCGCGGTGGACGCTTGACTCACTGTCGACCTTACTGGAATTCCACCGCGGACCGCGAAATGAGGACCACGGCCGCGGTGGCCTTCTTTGTCTTGATCATCCTTGTTGAGTTTGATCCTTGTGCCGGATTCACTCATATTTTGAGCATATTTTAGACTGGGTGCCTTCATTTCTGGTTCAATCCTGCAACAAGCACAATGTATAAGCTTTCGGGGCCATTTTGTGTACCATTGTATCCAAAATTCATGTATAAGGGAACGGAAAACGAGGCAAAAATCCAAGTTATCAGCGGTCTCTTTTTCCCAGTGATTTGGGACTTTTCTTTTTATGCCTTACTCTGCGCACTGGGTTCTCCTTCAGTAGGTTGCACTGTTACCTTGGTCAAGTTTGTTGAATCATCAAGTTCAATTGGCACGGGTACCAGTGTCTCGGCCTGCCTGCTTTCACGAGCTATCTCCAGTTCCAAGTCTAAGTCCCTGCCATTGTGGAGACTCACTGCCATCAACTACCTTAGGCCCTAGTCCTTAGGATTTACCTGAGTATCTGCAGGTAAAGTCCCAAGAGTACGATTGTTCACTGCCATAGATATCTGGCCCAACTGTACTTCAATATTTTTAATAGCTGCATCATGTACATCTACTCTCTCGCTGATTTTAGCAGTTGACCCAATCACCTGTTTCATCATTGCTTCAAGCCTAGAAAACCTATCTTCTTACCTCCCCCCATGTTGTTGCTGAGGAGGGTGGTATGCCTGTTGTTGATTCTGATTGTTATACCCTTGTGGCCTTTGGTAAGGTGCCACATTACCATGAGGTCTCATGGCACCCATGTTTCCATTGTTCTACTGCTGATGAGGTGGTCTATATGGTTGAACTTGTTGATTCCAATTATGTCCCCCTTATCTCTGGCCTCCATAATTTGACACATAATTCATGTTTTCTGGATAAGGAATGTGATCACATTCTGCATTCCACTGATACCAAATGGTTGACTAATGCAAGATGTGTATAATCCCCCATTGGTTGTATCCACGATGTGTACCTGCTGCTTTTGCCCTGATTCCTCCACCTTCTTAGTTAGTATGCTCATCTGTGTTATCAAGGTGGCCACGTTCTCCGCAATAGTATTGGATGGATCGAATGGCACTGAGTGAACTACAGGAGTAATGGGTGCATTCCTGGTTGTCCATCCTGAATTCTGCGCCATTTTATCAAGCAAGATCTAACTCTCTCTCCATGTTTTGCTCAAGAATGCTTCACCAGCTGAAGCATCAATATTTGCCTTTACAGTATCAACCAGACCCATATAAAAACGCTGCCCCAACATTTGCTTCGGAATACCATGGTGTGGACAGATAATCAGCATTCCCTTAAATCGTTCCCATGTCTCCTGCAATGTTTCAACTGGTTTCTGTCTGAAGCTCAAGATTTCATCAATTTGTTGAGCTGTCTTGTTGGGTGGATGAAATTTGTTCACAAACTGCTTAACTAACTCCTCCCATGTGGTAATGGAATTGATGGGGAGTGAGTTTATCCAAGTCTGGGCTGCTCCAGTCACTGAGAATGGAAACAACAACAGTTTTATTGCCTCCTGAGTGACGTTTGGCTACCTCTGTGTTTTGCAAATCGATAGGAAATTCTTCAAATGTTGTTAGGGGTGTTCGATGTATGAACCTGAGAATAGTCCCTTGTTCTGCAACAAGTGCAGCATATTATTTGTAATCTGGAAAGATTCAGCCTGTATTTGAGGGACTAGTATTGCAGTGTCCAAATTCTCTGTTGTGGGTTGTGCCCAGTCATATAAAGGAGCCTCTGCCCCTATATGCGCAATTGGGTCTACCACATCATCCCCACTGTTGTTCCTGTTATTTGGATCTCCCATGTCGGGTTCAAGTTGTTCAATTGATGGTTGTTTCTTGCTTTTCCGGTTGGCCCGGTTTAGGGCCTTGAAAACTTTCTCGGGGTCTGATAAGACTTCAAATACTTCAGTTCTCGATGAGTTTCTAGGCATGCACCTGTACAACCAAGTTAGCAAACATTAAACTTTCAATGTATAAGTAAAAATTGAAGAAAATTGACTATATTTCAGAATTTTGTATTTCTTCCAACTCCAATTGATAACACCGTTAATTCCCCGGCAACGGCGCCAAAATTTGATCACGATAAACTATGTCTTATAAAAAGACTAAACGGGCGTTGCAAATATAATTTGGGGTATTAAGCCCAGAGTCGATCCCACAGGGAGTTAACGTATCAATCAAGCCGTCATAATACTAAACTTTCACTTAATCAACTTTCTCAAAATTATGAATATCACTTGGTAGTGTTTTTACTACTACTACTGAACAAAATTAATAAACTAACGATTAACTAACAATGAGGTGTAAACAATTGTAATAAAGGTCTAAGGTTATGGTTTCCCCTGTCGGTGGACTTCTTTCTTGGATACTTCATATAGTTTGATTAGTTGTCTCCATCAATCATGAACACTCTAGCTACCATAAATCTCTCTCAAGTAATTATGATAATTTACTAGACGCACTCTCTCAAGTTACGCTATCTAGATCGCATTACAACTCACTTTAGATTACACCCGGGTATCGTTATTTCTAATCCAACCTCTAAACCCTCGGTTATGACTTTCGTCTATACTCCGCGAGTGGTGTTGTTCAAACAACTACCTAAATATGCACTCTCTCTCAAGTAGATACATAATAAATAGGAACGGCTAATTGAGGGCCCTTCAATCAACTACAACAAGAACGTAGTTGAACAAATAGAGTTTAATCAACCAATCAAAACTATATTAATATCACAATCATCCCCAACGGGTTCCACCAAAACCTTAGATTAAATAAATTAGCTACTCATGCTCATAGTAATCAAATCCAAAATAACTTGCATAATTAAATTACAGAGTAAGGAATAAAGGATGTAAAAATCAATGTTTTGATCTTATGAGTAGTGTTCCACAATCTCCTCTTGTCTCTAATGGCAAAAGTCTTTCAAAGTTGTGTGTTTGGTTCTATTTATATGTTTTGGGACAAACCCTAAACGTGTACGATACTTCTCGTCAAACCGGGAAACACTTAAAGCCTTTAAAACTCGGACTGGGCCGGATCGAGGACCAGGCGTTACAGGCCTAACGCCTGGCCATACCATGCGTTATAGGTCAAACACCTGGCTAACGCCTGGCATGACCAGGCTTTACAGCCCTAACGCCTGGCTATAGCCAGGTTCACTCCTTTTTGACTCTTGAGCGTATTTTTGACGTTTATGAATCCATTTAGCTCGGCTTCCATCTCCAATTCACCTACACATGAAATAGACTCCATTATGCTCAAACGAGGTGCATTTTTTACCATTAACGCACATAAAATGTAAGGCACATAATGTGTTAAACCATGAATTTAGTCACACATCAGTCGCTGGGAGGCCCGTTCTCACACTAAGATTCCTTTTCCTGAATAAGTAGCACTAGACTTTTCTTTTTCAACAATATATTTTCATTGCTTCTCTTCTCTTTTTTGCAAGCTTGCCTAAGACCATCGAACTTAGGCCCTTGGTAGGGGGCGAATATCTGCCCTCTTATCCTTCTGCTTTGGAGCAGCCCGGAGGTGCAACAGGAGAGAAGAAAAGGAGGAGGGCTTCGAGTTCCTCGAGCTCAGAGAAAAAGAAACCGAGAATAAGGTTGGCTCATATGCCAAAGGATAGCTTCACCTCCCGAGTGCTTGACACTCTACCGGCTCAGGGACGAGCCCGAGGAGGATGACCTTTTTGTGGCCTGTGAGCCGTCTGTCCCCGAGGAACAGGTAACAACCGAGGAGTAAATAACTGAGGCTAATCCCCCTCAAGTTCATGAGGCTGGTGTAGAGGTGAGGGTCGAGACCCCTCGAGATACCGCCCCGTCCAGTGTCATAGATATTTCAGGATCGCCCACGTTTATAGAGTCCATGTTCGACGAAGCCCGTGCGACTAAGGAGCGATCCAACGAAGGGGTTCATGGAGCAGACGATCCCCTTCGTTGCTTCTTTGATGGTGTGGACTTAATCGCCCAGGAAGACTTCTCCAGGTTGGGCGACTTAGAGGTGCCTAGGAAAAGTTCATCCTTTGAGATCGATGGGCCTAACTCGAGCCTAAGGCTGATCAACCGGTTCCTTGCTCCTAGCATGGATCTTGGCCAGAAGTGATCAATTTTTATCACCGTCTCGGAGGATGCCCGGGTTCTTTCCGCCCTTGTCGGAGTAGGTAGCTACCTCCGGTGTCTGGTAACCGATGAAGACCAGGCAAAAATGAACGAGGTGGATGTGTCGTGTTTGTTCAACGAAGCACAGCAGGCGCTGAACTGGGTAAGGCGTCACTACACTGTTTTGTTATTGAATTTAATTTTTGATGGCTCTCATGCCTTCCCCTTTTCATATTTTGCAGGCCTCGGTACTCCATCATGAAGTCTTTCTCCGGTGTCGGGCTGAGGTTAACCAGCTCGAGGCTGAGTTAGAGAGCTTGCTGAGAAGAGGGACATGTATAAACTTCTCAGCGACCAATGCGAAGAAGAAGTCAAGAATCTCCGGGCTGAGCTGGACGTGGCTCAGAAAGAACATGCCGACCTGATGGAACAGGTAAAGATCTTTGAAGTTAATGATGACGAGTTAGACATGGCGACTAACAGTCAAAACCCGCAAGTCCAGCAGAAGCTTGATCGGATCGACCAGCTTCAAGCTGAGATGAATGAGGTCAAGGCCTTGGCCGAAGAGAAATCGAGATGACCACGTCGGTTTCAAAAATTTCTAATTTTTGTTATACAAAACAGAGTAATCGAATACTATGATATAAATTTAATAAAATAACCAGCTGAATCGAACTATTAAATTTATCTTGCTTGCTTGGATTTTTAATAATGTTTTAACATTTGTATTTTATTGTATAAAGTGAATATAAATATAATACTTAGGTGAATTTAAAAAAAAAATTTAAATTTACTAAGGCAGTGTACACACGCAAAATACATAGCTTGTTAAAGCACGGACGTATGCAAAGTAGCAGTAAACAACTTTTTAAAGTTTTTAATGAATACAAATTACAACTCTTGAATCTTATTATGATGAGTTGGATCTTAATTAAAAATTAAATTCTTGAATCATATTAGGATGACCGATGAGTGGCATGACGTGAACCAACTGGAACAAGAGGATGAACCATCGTGAGTGGATTCAAATTCCTAAACATAAGCACATTTATAATTTTAAGGAACTTGTAATTTTACTCAATGTTTATTTTATAACTCAAATACATATACTTTAAATATTACTATTTATATTGTTTTTAAAATAATTTATTTTCATTAATAAGGAAGAGTTGTCGGCTGGGCGTAAAGCTAACAGCGGGCTAGGCCAAGCCCGTCGAGTTTCCATTATTAGAAGCCTATGAAGACATCAAGCTATAACATTAGTTAGCAAACTGAATAACAGAAAAACAATTGGGCCTATAATAGGGCCCAATTTGAAGGAAATAGTTATACAAATAGCTAATCAGATTCACTGTTTATTTTTATATTCGATAAACGTAGATTATACATAATTATATATAAGAATTATAATAAGAATAAATATGATAGTAATCGTTATAAATTATAAACCACATGTGAGGACTAATCGAAGTTAAATTTAGCACAACAATGGTGACAAACCATCCCAATGTTAAATGTACAAAAATCAATTGCCCGTCATATTTAAGTTAAAACTTTGGGAAAAAACTTGCTCGAATTTTAAATTTTACTCTGAGTCAACAGATTATCTTGTCATCTTTTTAAATTAAATATATGTATGAGCTACTTTTACAGTCTAAAAAAATCACTTTTTGGGGGATGAAAGAAAAACGAGGAAAAAGGTAAAAGCAAAGTTGGGCGCAGTTATTTTCGACTTCCATCGTCGAATTTTCAAAAAATCTCAACATCAAAGAACTTAGCTAAATTAGGAGTGATTAAAGGACTTGGCTCTCAACTTGAGAATTTGGAGAAATGATTTCATCATTTTCCATGTTTAGTTTTGTATTTTGTAATATTTGGCCTTTTAAAGCTTATTTAAAACTTTTTTAACCAAAAAACAAAAGGGTTAGCTCGATTATCTTTGTCTTGTAGCTAGTGGTGGTAAAATGGTTAAAAGAAAATAGTTAATCACTCATATTATTCATTAAGAAATAGATTGGATAATAAACTTTTAAAAAACGGGTTACTCCACTTCTTTGATGACAGAGGCAAACCCAGATATCTCATAGGAAACTCTCCCTTTGTTAATCCAGTTATCCCCAACAATTGCTCCTTGACTTCTTTTGTCACCCCAGCTAAGAACATACTGGACTTTTCCATATCTGCTATCAATCCTGAAGTTTCGCTAAAATGCTTCACTGCCTCTAGAATTCTTGTCACAGACTGCACCTGTCATTTACAAAATATCATGAGATCATCAGCAAAAATTAGATGTGTGAGCTTAGTTCTTTACACATTTGATGGAATCTAAAGTCAGGCAGCACACTCATAGTCTTCAAAACTCTAGATAAGTACTCCATTACCAATACAAATAGTAATGGTGAGGCAGAGTCACCTTGCCTCAATCCTCTCTTTCCTTCAAAAACCCATGATTCTCCCCATTTACCTTCACAGAAAACATTGTTGTAGTAACACATATCATCATTCAGTTAGTGAACTTTGCTGGGAATCCATACCCTCTCATTATCTCCTCCAGCAATGACCATTCTATCATATCATATGCCTTCCTCAAGTCTATTTTCATTAAACATGTAGGTGATGTTCTCCTATTATAATGCCTTAACAAATCATGACATATCAACACATTATGTACCATTGATCTACCTTGCACAAAAGCAACTTGGTTCTCTGCCACTAAGTGTGAGACAACAGTTGTTAGCCTCCTATAAAGCATCTTAGAGATACATTTGTAAAGGACATTACAACAAGAAATTGGTCTATATTGACTTGCAACCTCTGGAGCATCAACTTTAGGAATGAGTGCAATAATTGTTGCATTCAATTGCTTCAATAATCTTCCATTCTCAAAGAATTCAGTATGGCTTCAGTGACTTCTTCTCCAATAATAGACCATGTAGCTATAAAGAATCCACTCCCATATCCATCCGGCCCAGGGCTCTTGTTACTATCTATGCTGAACATTGCTTCTTTCACATCTTTCCCATTAAATGGTCTGATTAATTCCACTTGTTGTGATGTGGACAATAAGGGTCCATTGTGAATCATACTTGTAGATATTCTCCTTCTTAAATTCCTCCTGGTGCCCAATAGATCTGTATAAAAAATCACAAACATGTTAGCAATAATATCAGGACCATTCTGCCACTGACCCTGCCTATCCTTTAACTGGGTAGTAGCTTGTTGTAGCCTTTTGTGTTTGATAACAACATGGATATAGTTAGTTTTATCATTACCCAGCTTCAGCCATGTAGCTTTACTCTTCTGCTGCAATACATCTCAGCCATATAAGATGATTCTCTAAACTTATTATACCAATTGCCCTCCTCATGTTGTAACTCTCTGTTTGTTGGATCATTTTGTAGTTTCTCCTGAACCTCTTTAAGCTTCATCCTGTCCTCATTTGCGTCACCCATAATATTACCAAAGTGTTATGCATTTAACTTTTTTAAAACCTTCTTCAACATCTTGAGTCTTCTCACAATTTTAAACATCTTGCAGCCTTTTACTTTAGCTTCCCATTCTGTCTTCTCAATTTCAGTAAAATTAGGATGGTGAGCCCAAACATTACTATATATAAATTACTTCCTCATCCCTAGTTTCCTGTCCCCCAATGTCATTATGGCTGGACAATGATCACTGATACCTTATGGCAGAAACCTTGCTCTACAAACTGGCATTATATCCAACCATGTATTATTGATAAGAATCAAACAAGCTTTGAAAAAATTCATTGATCATTGTTCTTTTCATTCCATGTGTAATGATTCCCAGAATGAGGAACCTCTATTAATTCACATTCCTCAATGCATGTGTGAAAGTCTACCACATCAGACCAAGTAACTGGATTCCCACCAATTCTGTCTTCTATTTTCAAAACTTAGTTAAAGTCACCCAGTATCATCCATGGCAGCTGACAAACAACATGATAATCCACTAAACTACTCCACAACTCCCTCCTTTCCTCTTTGGTATTGAATGCACACACAAATGTCACTATAACCTTCATCTGTAATGGCACATAGACTACCTCACATGTAATATTCTGGGCACTTTTCCTAACAACAACAACATTATAAAGATCTGGTCTCCATAACACCACAATCCTCCCATTGTAATGTTCCTCCAAATTAGTAACCTTCCTCCATCCACCAAACATTTTTTCAGTTATCATATCTATATTGTTCTTTTTGATTTTAGTTTTTAGTAGACTTACTAATCCTACTCGTTCACTATTGCAAAGAAGTTTCCCCTCCTTTTGCTTATTTGAAGCATTTAAGCCCCTAACATTCCAACTTAATATCTTAACCATTCCCAATTTGAGATATGACCCTCTTATCCACACTTGCCACCTGACTATTCCTTCTCAATTCATTTATATCTCCTTGTGCCTCATGATCCAAAACTTGAAATGAATTCACATTATCCCTCTGCTTTATCACTTGTTGATTCTGTGCATGTTGACTCCTTCTTGTTCTTTGTGGTGTCACCCACATTGTCTCCCCCTGCTTCTTAGTTGGTGAGCTTTGTATTTTTTTTTTTGCACAATCATGTTCCTCTTTTCTGTTTCAGCAATGCTTGCACTCCCCTGATGCACCTGTGTTACCTGATCACCTTCATTCTGTCCCATAGTACTCATTTTTGCTCCCTCATTCCTATCTGGTTCTTATCTCCTATACCCTCATGATTACCAGTATTCTTTTTCTTCCTATAGTTCTCCACTATATGCCCATATTTTTGGCAATGTGTACATAGCGTTGGTTTCCAATCATAAGAAACCTTCTGCTCAGTTACCATCCCTCTTTCATTCACAAACCTCACAAATCATAATTAGGGCTATATATATCGTATATGTATGCATATTTACACTGCTATCAAACGTACATAAGAAAAACTTTTTCAAAATTGAAGGAAGAGATAATAGCTAAAAATACACTCTTAAATAGAGGCCGAGCTAGTCTTTAGTATGACTTCAATTGAACTCAATCACTTTTGCTTAAACATTATTTTTGTATCAAAAAATTTATTAAATACATAAAATATTTAATTGCGAACCCATTATTTCCGTAACAAATTCAGAACTCATAAACTTCAAATCATTGGTTTGCCTCTACTCTTAGGATCCGTTTGGCCATAGATTTTGCCAAATTTTTTCTAATTATTTTTAGGCAAATAGACGTTTGTTCATAAATTTTATCCATATTTTGGCAAATTCCCAAAACTCAAAACTTGGTTTTGGCCCAAAATATTACTATTACGTTTTTTAAAAATTGCCCCAAATTTTTGTATTTTATAAAAGAGCCCGTCATTTATTATTTTATAATAATGTTGCTTCGTCTTCTCGGTCATCTGATAGTGTATTATGCAATTCATTACAAAAATGATAATTTTGTACCAAATTTATTTATGTTCATGACTATGATTTGTGATAATGATAATGAATGTTATTGATGAAAGTACTGTCGGGTATTTGTGATAGTTTTTAGAACTTGTAGGTATAAGTCACGTTTCGTATTTTTTCAAAAAAAAAAAGAGAAAGTAAAATATGTTTTGAAAACTAATATCCAAACACATTTTCATCTTTAAACCAAACTTCACCCAATTAAAATTTTTTGAAATAAATTTAAAAATTTACGGTGAAACGCTCGCTTAAATTCTCTGCATGTTAAACTTTGCGGGTGTTAATTTACTGTTTTAAATTATTTTAAAATTGAATAAATACCCCTTATCTACTAGATAACCAATTTTTATATAAAGTGGTGAAATACACTCATTTGACACATATATTCTACCATTTGCTCTTTATCACCTTTTTTTTTTTTTACCACATACAACTTCTTGAAATCTCCAACGAGATGGCCATTGAAAAACAATGGCACATTAAGCAACTTTTTGCCACAATGGAGACCAGACGATTGGCCATGGATTTTGGGTATACTTTTTTCAATTTTTGTTAAACGCTGTTTGTTCATGGAACATGATTAGCTTTAGAAAAATATTTAATTTTTTTTTAAGTTCCCAAAACTGGTATAGGATAGTTTTTAGTGAATTTTTTTTTCACTCACAAAACTTTATTTTTTCAAATAAAATATATGTCTAAACACAAATTTAACTTTTAAAAAATATTTGAACACAACTTTAAATTACTTTTTTTTATAAATTTCAAATATATATATATATCCAAACGCTAGCTTAATATTATGTATTATCCACGAAGAAAAGCTAACCCATTTTAGTTTATTTTTTTCTCGGAATTTTTATTATAGTTACATTTATTAAAACCCAGAGAATTAAATAAAAAAACGTTTGCTTGGTGAAAACGAAAAGCTTTAGCACTTAAAAAAAAGAAAAGAAGCTTTGGTTTTTCCATATTTAGGGCTTAAACGTAACATTTTTCCTGTTTGTTCTCATTTTAGTACTTGAACAGCTAGCTACTCGTATCTTTGTGTAATCCATTGTTCTTCTCCATCAATTTACTTGTTAGGGTTTTAGCAAAATGTCGAAAACTCCGGATCCGAACAGCACCGGTACTAGCGCCGGCGCCGGGAAACCTACCGGAGAAGAGGCGACGGTGAAGGTTCCCTCCAAGGATCCAAAGAAGAAGGATGACAAGAAAGACGAAGATCTAGTAAGTATCAATGAAATTAATCCGATAATAATAATTATTGCATTATTATTTCTATACAATTTTGAAAAGTCATTACTCATTCAGCTATTTCAAGAAGAGAAAAAGGAAATAGGAAAAAAAGGATAAAAAGATTTTCAAGTTAATGCGTTATTTTTCATGTCTTATTTTGCATACTATTTGATGAGTCTAGCAGTTTGATATTTTTTTCCAAACATTGTCTAAACAGTTTAATTATAAAAATGGCGATGTTAGAATCCTGAATGTAGTTTTAGTTATGTAAATTTTGAAAAAATTGAGGAACAATATAACAACAACAACAACAACAACAACAACAACAAACTGAGGCAGATTCAGCATGTGAACTTATGGGTTCTACCTTTAAACTTCCCTTATGCCTGATATTTGGTGACAGAGTTACGGTACTTGTGTTGGTGGAATGTAGTAGGTACCTGATGGAATAGTCGAGGGTTAAGAAAATTTCTTAGGATTTAACTCACAATACCTTTGAATTATCGGTTGAGAATCTAATATTTGTTGAAAGTTTTGTGTGGTTTCACACACACACACACACACATATATATATTCTTTTGTGAAAAATATTGGGTTCCATTGGACCGGTAGCTTAAGAGCTACATTCACCACGGACAACAACAACGCCTCAATCCCAAGCTAGTTGGGATTGGCTGTATGAATTTTCAATATCATAATTGTTCTATATAAAAAAATTCAATACTCCGTACTTGAAAGAGTATATATTTCGTGGGGTTGTATAATATATTTTAGTCGTTACTCTCTAATATACCAATGAATCTTCTAATGAGCATTAGTCTTCTAGTTGGTATCACCTATAAGGAACAATGTTGTAGACAAATAGACTCTAAATCCCAGATGCTTTTCGGACGGATGGAGTGATATTTTCTTACTTTAAGATAGTCATGTTAATTTAATAGAATGAGGGACAAGCAACATTGGTTTAAACAAACTCCAATATCTTACATAGCTGGCTCTTTGTCATCACTTTAGCTTATGTATCTTTGTTTCTTATTTATTGTTTTACGTTATTGGGTTTAGTCGGAGGAGGATTTGGCTTTGAAGCAGCAATTGGAACTATATGTGGAGAGAGTTCAGGATGCAGATCCTGGACTTCAGAAGGTTGCGCTGGAGAGCATGAGGTTTTTCTTCCCTTTGTATATTATTAAAATTTCATTCATTACACTTGAATGCATAGTTGATAGCGACCTGCAACCATCGTACTTGAATGCATCGTTAAACTTAGCTTAGCAACCATTGTACTGGTGCTAACACTACTTTTGCTTTTGTAATTATTCTGCATCTACTTGATGCCTATCAATGATATCTCTCTTCATCAAAAAAGTTGATAGCGACCTGCAATTTTATTTTTGATAATGGTAGCAAGATAGTGGCCTGCATTTTTGGTTCACTTCTAATGGACTGATGTAATATAGTTAAGAGTTTATTGGCTTAAGAGGTGTGTTTATGAAGCTATTTTGTATCATAGAATCTCAGGATTATTGTGGATTTCAGTTATGTTAGAAGTTTTAAAGATCTTAATTGTATTTGAAGGAACTCTTGAGACAGCAACCATCGTGCATGAATGAGGGAACTGACTGTTAAGACTTCCATTTAGTTCTTTAATGATCATGAGAGCTTTATTTGCTAGAGCGGTAGTACTTAGTAGCAGGCGGAAGATGGTCCCATGTTCTTTTTTCTTATGAATCTCTAGGATATGTACCAAGTACACCTACAATTAGAACAAGTGTGTCATTAGTACATGATCATAAATACAAGAGCTGCAACTTTTCTTTGACAGTCCGTATAAAACATTTGTAGCTAGCAAATGGGCAGGTCATATCGGATATCGGCAGGTTGAAAATGAGTTAGACAAAAATGTGTAAATTGTCCGATCCCCCCGTCACACGGATAAAAATAAGTTGAGTGACAGATAATAAGTTATGCGGGTATCCGTATTATCCAACACCAGTTTCAGCAAAGTAGCAAACATAGTCCAGTTCCAACATATAGAAAAAACTGCTAATCCATTCAAGAGAAACTGTATACACTAAGGGCAATACTGATGGAAAGAAGTTCAGACTTACTAAATTTGATCTTCAATTCTTTAAAGTTAAGTTAGAAGGAAGTACCATCATATTTCTTCAAAGAGCTCAATCACCTAAGCAGCAAAAAACCTTATTTTGATCTGTACTTTTATAAGAAAATTATGCATATTTTATGACTGGAAAAAGATTTTTAAATGGAACTCAAAGTCCTTCAAAAGCACAAATGTCGCAGACGTATTGGGCTAAATTATTTTTTTCAGGGGGAATTGTCATGTCTTCTCACACCTTCAAGTGCTCGTGGTTTTTGCTTAGAAAGTAATAAACTACCTCCTTAAAAAAGAATAAAGAAAAAAAGTTACTGAAGTGTGTAGCAAAGGATGTCAGAAACTTCAACATTTGCCTTTCTTGGGCCATAAAACGGCAGTAGAGGCAGTGAAGAACTTTCTAGTCTTTGACGTGTTTGGCTGGTTGGGGGATTCTGAAGCCCATTTTTTACCCGTCAAATATCCATTTTTTTCAGATGATCCATATTTGACCTGGTTTAAATCAATTATCCAACCCATTTTAAATTGGGCGGGTCGAGTAGAAACATTAAAACTTGTGCCGGTCAATGGTCATATCAGATGTTTTTACTAGCATTAAAAACATTAACGGATTAGAACTTGCAGTCAATGGTCAACTGGGTATCTGAACGATTGCCCGGTCTTAAATTCAGCCTCTGAGACATAGTTATCGCTTGTGCATATTTGGGTGTCGCATTTTGGAAAATACTGTTTTCTTTCCCTCTATCACACAGTTGAAATTGAGATGGAGACTAAGAAGATAGACTTTTATGATATATATGTTCAATATATTCACAAAATAATGCATAGTCAATCTATCTATTAAACAAAAAAGTTAATGCATAGTCAGTATAGTGTATCATTATTTATTTTTTGAAAATCATAGTGCTTAGTCATCATGGTATTTCAATAATAGAAGGTCCAATAGTTAAGTTGTGTAAAATGCTATAAGAGGAATGGCATGACAATTTAAGATTTTCAATATCCAGAAGTTGTTAATGATGTTTACAGTTATAGGAGAAAACTAGGATGTCATCTTTTTACTTACTCGTCTTTTCTTTGTTGCAGGCAGGAAATTCGTACTGCTACAAGCTCCATGACATCGGTCCCAAAACCACTAAAGTTCTTGCGTCCCCATTATGGGACACTAAAGGGATTTTATGAGAATATGCCGGATTCTGATTTGAAGGTATTGACTTCTCCACGGCACTTCTCTGATGAAATTTGAATATACCAATTCACATGTTTTAACTTCACTGCATGCAGAAACTTCTGGCAGATATACTGTCTGTTCTGGCTTTGACAATGTCTGCTGAAGGAGAAAGGGTATGTTCTATTTATTCTGTTGATACGAGCTTAAGCATCTTCATGAGCTATAATGGGTATTGTTAATTTTCTTTGGTTCTTACAGGAGAGCTTGAAGTATAGACTGTTGGGATCTGAAGGTGACATTGGTTCCTGGGGACATGAATATGTTAGGTAAGAATATGTTTCCTTGTACTTCAGCTATGCTAAAATATGTAGTAAATTATACCAATGTTGCTGCAGACTGTAATGCAGATGTCATTAGTATCTGATGTGCATGAAAATGGCTTTTTGATGGTATTTAATTGCAATGATAAAGTATTAGTTGTTTTAGATATTACTTGATGCATATGAGACTACATGTTATCATATCTGATTTCTGCCGTATTCATTTTCACCTAAAAACTGGCAAAAAAATTCAGTTTCCTCTTGTATTTGGATATTGCTGGTTAATGCTAACTTTTTGTGACAGGAACTTGGCTGGAGAAATTGGACAAGAGTATGCAAAACGGCAGGTTGGTATTTATTCATTTCGAGGTTCTTGTAAAGTGTGAGCAGAATGTAGCTGTCCATTGTTCATGCGGTAGTGCTGTTTAATGAGGAATTTCTTGACTCCAATCTAATTTTTTTTTTTTGGATCACCACTACTTGCCACTCTATCTCATCCAATTTATTTAATACTCTTTCCATTTTGGAATGTTTCAAAATGTTTGACACCAATTTAGTTCACAACTTTCAAGAATTTAAATTCATTAAACTATTCACACTTTAACTTTGATTTGACTTTGCTCTCTCTGTGATCACTAATTTTATATTCTCTCCATCATCACTAATCTGTTATATGAGCCAAATTAACATCTTATTTTGGATGAAGTATGAGTCAAATTGAATCTTAAGTCCGTGCCAATCAAACACCATTATATAGAAACAGAGGGAGTATTATATTTACTATTTTTTTGGATAAAGTAAGAAATTTCATTAAAAGAAGGGCAACTAACGAGCCTGTATACAACGAGTATTTACTTTTGCATCTAATGCTTTCACAAATCCTTGTTTTCATTATCTGCACATGTTTATATATAGATTTCCTTTGAGGTAGGTATTTCTTTAACATTGTGCCTTTGGCCTAATCCTTTTTTTTTTCTGGAATTTTGATTAAGAAAAAAGAGTTCCTGCCTTGAGACATGCATTTTTACTTTTAAATCATGCTATGATTCTGACGTAAATCAGTTGTCATTAGCTTCCATATATTCATGCTCTCTATATGTATTATTTCAGAGTGAAGAGGCCCCACTTGACGATCTTATGGAGCTTGTGCAACAAATAGTTTCTTTCAACATGAAGGTATCTTTATTCATCTATGATTTTATGTTGTCAATTGCGACAAGTTGAAGGATAGAATGTAGGAGGTTGCTACTATACACCGTGCTCCTATGCAGATGCATAGATCTCTCTGTATTTATTTACCCTTTTTCTTCTGTCTGAATGTTTCCATTGATATTTTATTTTTCAATGCAGCATAATGCCGAACCTGATGCTGTCGATCTATTAATCGAGGTACTGTTTTTACCAGTATACTATGCATTATTTTATTGTATGCACATCAGTAAGAAATATCTTTGCATAATTTTAGGTTGAAGACCTTGATCTCTTGGTGGAGCATGTGGATAGCAGCAATTGTAAAAGGACATGTGCCTACCTCACCAGTTTTGCAAAGTAAGTCGTATGAGTATCTGGGCATGGTTGTGGTTATTCCCTTTTGAATGTCTGAATCCCTTGGATTTTTCTTGTTCGGAATTTGTTCTGGAGGACATTTTGTAGGCCAGTTTATATGCTTCTCTCTTCTTTTATTTCTCTGCCTTATCTGTGGTTTCTTTTGAAACCAGAATCTTTGATGTTGACTTCAGCTCATGAGCTATGACTAACAGGTTAAATCACAAATTCTGATATTTTGCTTCTCAAGCATTATTCATTTATCACTAAGCTAATGCAAACCCAAAAAGGTTTATATACTCCTTGTAAGCATCTTGAACATGCATATATGTGATCTTATCCGTTGTTGCATTTTTGAGATAGCAGATTCATAGATGTAAACTTGAAAAATTAAGACATTCCCTGGCAAAAGCATTTTTGATTTTCTATGTAAGGTTGTTTTCTTGCTCGTGTGCCATAGGAGACTAGCTCTTTTCTTAAAAATGGCCGATCTATGAGAGTCTACAGAGTTTCCAAAAACCTTGCAATTGGAAGTGAGTTCATTCAGGAATTAGTGCATGATATCTATTAATTATATAGTTGGTTGGCTGTGTTTGAATTTTTCTTTTAAAGGCATATCCTCTGAATAGACATGAAATACCCTTTCCTCACCCCTTAAAAGCCAATCTTCTAATAATAGATAGTGCTGTGGATGTGAAAATTTGAATTAATACTTTGTGCTGTCTGATTAATAGTGTATGCTGTTTCCAAGTCTTGCTTGGGCTACTGAGAGTTTCAAACTCCTTTTCCCCTAAGGCAAGCTAAAGTGCTTGTGCCTTGTAAAATGCTGGAATTACTCTTTCTTTTGTCTTTGTCTGTCTGTCTCAATCTTTCTTCCATCTGATTTTCTGTCTACGACCTCTGCTTCAGCACTCATGTCTTTTCCTGGCTTACAGATACCTTCCTGGACCTGATGACATGCTGGTTCTTGATATTGCATACACTATATACATGAAATTTGAGGAGTATCCTCTAGCACTTGTGACTGCATTAGCCCTGGACAACATGCAGGTCCGCACTGCTTGCTATTACTAGCTAATTTGAAGTATTTCTGTCACACACTAGTTGATCTTTTGATAGTAAAATTTCAAATCTGAGTACTTGTAATTGTTTTGGGTTGCATCTTTCCTTGCAGTCTATAAAGCAAGTTTTTACGTCATGTGATGATCTACTACTGAAGAAGCAGTTCTGTTACATCCTTGCTCGCCATGTAAGTTCTCCATTGTGTGTGCTATTTTGATTTATCAGAAAGTACCAGCACATGGAACAATTCAATTTTTCTTCCTGTTTCTTCTTTTTGGTTAGGGGGTGAAGAATACCTCTAATTCAGAGTCTGATCTCTGAGGTCTTATAGAAGTGCTTTTCCGCTGCTGTTCTATGAGATATTGCTGGTGAAATAATCAATGCGCTACTTATCAGAGAATGATAAAGTGAACTATCACTCCATTATTTATTTTATTTCCCTGTAATCTCTCTTGTGCCTTGTATTCCTTGCCAGGTATATGGCTTCTTGGGTCTGTAGAGCAGACAAAACTCAGAAATGTTGAGTTATTTACATGCGGCTTTATGGCTTGTCAACATAGTTTTATGTTAGTAATAGATCCAAGATGCTAATTTGACGATTTTGAATCGCAGGGTCAAACGTTTGACCTTGATGAAGAGATGTGTGCGGGTGATGAAGAGAGAGAAGGATTGCAGGAAATTATTAACAATACGAAATTAAGTGAAGGCTATCTTGCACTTGCTCGTGATATTGAGGTCATGGAACCTAAAACCCCTGATGACATATACAAGGTTAACACTTTTAAATAAACTTCCTTCTTACCATGCTTGATTTGCATATACTGTTGCATCTGTTCGATATCCCGTATTTGAAGTTATCGACCTGACATTGTACTAGTGGTATATGTTACTGGCCCTGTCTCCTGCTTTTTTGTCCTGCAAGGATTGTATCTCATGTCATTCTTGCATTGTTTTTCCAGCATCCAGTTTCAGTTTAGTTACTCCCTCCATTTCAATTTTAATTAGGTATTTTCCTTATTAGTCCATCCCAAGAAGAATCGACTTTTTTCTATATTTGGAAACAATTTAACTTTAATTTTTTCATTTTATCCATTTTGCCCCTAATGAGAAGCTTTTATAGCTACACAAATATCATGGTCCCACAAAGCTTTTATCCCTCCTTAAATTCCATGCTGAGTCAAACTCCCCATCTAAATTGAAATGGAAGGAGTATTAATTATCGATCAATATGCTCATTTCTTTCTTTTTCCTTTATTTCATCTCTTTTTCCCATCCTTCCTCATATTCTAAGTAATTTGGGAGTAGTTTGCCTCAGTTTTCTTTTGCCCCTTTCAAAGAGAGATAAAGAACAACCACTTAACCAACTCGGTCGTCTATGAAGATACTTCATCCAAAGAAATTTATCTTTATGTTTATCAGTTATTATCACAAAGGAAAAGCTTTTGTGTAAATTTCCCACTAAATCACTTCTTGTTTCGATTTGTTAGCCACATTTGCTTGATGGCCGAGCTAGTGCGGGAGCAAGTGTCGACTCGGCTAGACAAAATTTGGCTGCTACATTTGTCAATGCATTTGTCAATGCTGGTTTTGGTCAGGTAAAATGAGTCAGGTTGTATTTTTCATATACATTATAGACATAGATGTATGTTTGTATTTGTATAGCTTGTTATGTACCTGTCTACTGTAAATAACTCTAATTTTGTTTTTGCTGCAGGATAAGTTGATGACAGTACCATCAGAGGCCACAAGTGGTGGTTCCTCCACAAGCTGGCTTTTCAAAAATAAAGAACATGGCAAGGCTAGTGCTGCAGCAAGTCTGGTATATAGTTTTACTAATTCATTCGATTCTCCTTGTTGATTACCTATCATCAGCTATTAATTGTTCTTTCCCATATTTAGGGAATGATCCTGCTTTGGGATGTTGATTCTGGGCTTGCACAACTTGATAAGTATTTCCATAGTACTGATACCCATGTCATTGCTGGTGCACTATTAGGAGTTGGAATTGTAAACTGTGGCATCAAGAATGATTGTGATCCAGTAAGCTTCCTATGATGTTTGTACTAATTCTCGCTGCAAATTTTCATATCCTGAGATTTCACTCTATTCTTTGTGCAGGCATTGGCACTTCTTGCTGAATATGTAGACAAAGATGATCCTTCTATTAGAATAGGTGCTATAATGGGCCTGGGTCTTGCTTATGCAGGTGCTCAGAATGAGCAGGTAAAGTTCCTATGTCTTTCTTTTTGGATTTGGCTAGAGAAGAATACACTTTCAGCTCTGTCCTTTAGTCCATCCGTTAGCTTACAAAGTTCTACCTTATTTTTGGAATCTAGAAGATCGGTTTGGATATATAGTAATATTACAATTGAGTGCTCGCTGTTTTTCAGATCAGAAGTATATTGACTCCCATACTTGGAGATAATAAGGCGTCCCTTGATGTCATTGCATTCGCTGCAATATCATTGGGCTTGGTGTATGTGGGTTCATGTAATGAAGAGATTGCCCAGGCAATCATATTTGCATTGATGGAGCGGAGCGAGTCAGAATTGGCAGAGCCTCTTGCCCGTCTTTTGCCTCTGGGTCTTGGTCTTTTGTACCTTGGGAAGCAGGTACCTGAAAAAAAGTTACAGGCCATGGTTTCTGTAGAGATTGAAGAAAATCTGTGCAGACTAGCATTTTGTATCACTATAGCCTAGATATTCAGTTTCATCAATATTCATTCAACTCTGTTGGATTGTAGAACTTCTTATTTTGATTTGGTATCCCTCTATCATGTCCTATAGGATAGTGTTGAAGCTACAGCTGAAGTTTCGAAAACTTTCCATGAGAAGATAAGAAAGCATTGTGATATGACCCTGCTTTCTTGTGCCTATGCTGGGACAGGCAACGTACTCAAGGTAATACAAGTTTCTTCTCCTTTCACTTCCAACTGATTCTGGTTAGGATAATTGCAATTGCTGACTGTAATTTTATTCTAGGTCCAACACTTTCTTGGTCAATGTGCTCAACATCTTGAAAAGGGTGAAACCTATCAGGGACCAGCTGTCCTTGGTATTGCAATGGTAGCAATGTCTGAAGAATTGGGGCTTGAAATGACAATACGCTCCTTAGAACATCTTTTGCAGTATGGAGATCAAAATATTCGAAGAGCAGTTCCATTGGCTCTTGCCCTCCTCTGCATATCAAATCCAAAGGTATGTTTTCTCAAAAATATCCATACCATTGATTTCTATTTCCATGCTTATTCTTTTACTTCCATTGGTTATTCTCAAAATTTTTCCTCTTTTATTGACTAGTTGTGGCAGGCCTTTTTTTCCTTTTCTTCTGCTTGTATCTCTTGGTAACATATTATGCTGACTTGGACAGGTCAATGTCATGGACACACTGAGCAGGCTTAGTCATGATTCAGACGCTGAAGTAGCAATGGTAATTTTGGATGAGTGTAGTTATTTGTGCAGCTATTAGATTGTTAAATCTGAAAACTTCTCTAAATTCTACAGGCTGCTATCATTTCATTGGGGTTGATAGGTGCCGGAACAAACAATGCTCGAATAGCTGGCATGCTGCGTAACCTGTCCAGTTACTATTACAAAGAAGCCAACCTTCTTTTCTGTGTAAGAAATAAATAATTATCAGTTATTCTCTGGTGACTAGTCCATATCTTATGTTTACTATCCCGCTTACTTCTAACCATTGGCATTTGCTACTTCTGCAGGTGCGGATCGCCCAAGGTCTTGTCCATTTGGGGAAGGGCTTGATAACTCTTTCACCGTATCATTCTGAACGATTTTTGTTATCTCCGTAAGTTCTCTTCTACAAACTATTTTGTCTCACAAGAAGCATTTCTTGTGCAAGGAGGCTCATTTTACTTGCTGATATTTTTGAGTTGAAATATATGTATTTTACCTAGTTAATAAGGGTTTTTTGAAAGAGGATCAAGTGAATAATTGCAGAACAGAGTACTGGCGTTAAAGGATCTGTTATATCCTTGTTTCTTTTGAATTGTTTGGCAGATTTGTTGTCTTAAACCTCCTATCAAAGATTCAAAATTGACATATGTAATTGAACTGGTGCTTATGAGCTAGCCTTTTTGATCCTTCAAACCCTCAATCTGTTGTTGCCTCTTAAATTTTGAACTGTTTCAGGACTGCACTGGCTGGACTCGTAACTCTGCTGCACGTATGTCTTGATATGAAGGCCATTATTTTGGGGAAATACCACTATGTGCTTTATTTTCTGACACTGGCGATGCAGGTTTGCTATCTCTTGAACTAGCCTTTCCCTCTCTCTACTTTTGTACCTTTTAGTGGCTGTTGGTTGGTTTCTCTTCTCTGTGTTTTAGCGCCCCCCCTCCTGCGGCCGCCCTTTTGTTTTCTTTTTAATCATTCATACATTTGCTTCTTCTTTGCAGCCAAGGATGCTGATGACCGTGGATGAGAATTTAAAACCCTTGTCAGTGCCTGTCCGAGTTGGTCAAGCTGTTGATGTTATCGGTCAGGCTGGTCGACCGAAGACGATTACGGGTTTCCAGACACACTCAACCCCAGTTCTCCTTGCTGCTGGAGATCGAGCTGAGCTTGCTACAGAAAAGTATTGTCCTTCCCCCTTGAACTTGCTATTTATATTGCATGGTTGTTGATCCACGTCTTCACTATTTTTAGGGTAATTTCTACAAGGGAAAAGTGCACCTTTGTTTCATAATTATTTGACAATTTTCTTTTTTACCTTTGATTTCTGGCTATGAACATTTGATCTTACCAAACTAGACACTACTAGTCTTACCACTAGAGTCACGGCAATCTGATCAATTTTTATCCAATGAACATGTAACTGTGATATGCTATTTTTAGTGGCTTAGTATATACTATTTTTCCTTGTATATTCGGTGGCGATTTCTAAACCCGTATTGCTTGCTTTAAAAGTAGTAATACAAGCTCCACTTGGATAGACATGGTATTATGCTCAATCGAATATCACTAGTCCCAAAACTGGAACCTGAATAACTGAAGGACCATAAACACACTTTTCCCGTCATTATAACTAGTCCCATCTACTCACATTTTCTTGTTAATGTAGGTACATTCCACTCTCGCCCATTCTTGAAGGCTTTGTCATCTTGAAGGAGAATCCAGAGTATAGAGATGACCACTAGTGATGGTACAAAATGAGTTCAGTAGAAGATTTAATTGGGCCAGGATAGTTGTTCATGAGATGAATGGCCCATTTATTTAGCTCAGGTTGCTTGCTTCAAGATTAGTCGTGGCTAATGGGGCTTACCAGATCCACCTTTACATAGAAATGCCCGTTACTGGATTGTTGCAAGATTCTAATTTGT
The DNA here is from genome assembly GCA_005239525.1 of Nicotiana knightiana. NCBI lineage: Eukaryota > Viridiplantae > Streptophyta > Magnoliopsida > Solanales > Solanaceae > Nicotiana > Nicotiana knightiana. Next base: position 11,027 of record ML431882.1, on the reverse strand, counting down.
TCTCCCTTTATAGTCTAAAAGGCAAGCAAAATGACTCCTCTCGGATAGTCAGCGAGCTTGTAGAGGTATAACATTGGCCAAATCTTGCTATACGAAGGAGCTTAGCTAGCGCAAGAAAATGTTTTTTTACTAGCATATTTGTACCGAAACTGAAGTGGAGATGCTATACTTTGCTTTCGATATGATTTTCTTTAGCACATACCTCCTCTTGTTTCATCGTGCGTGCTGCCTTTCGTTTTGGATAGTATTCTTACAGCTTTTGATTTATGAAGTTGAAGTTTCCTTTCTTAAATCTTTTTTTTTACTTGGACTTTCTTATCAGTTTTTGGAAATTACAATTTCCCTGACATTGTTGATTACCAACTTTGTATTACGCTTCATTCTTTTGAGCGACTGGAACAAATGGAGTATCATTTTAGATATATAATGAAATCGAAAACAATTATTTCTCAAATTGTTTCAATTTTGTCGCCCTTTATCATTAACAGAACTCTTGCATAATAGATAGACTACATTTGTATAAATTTTTCGAAAATAAAAGATCAAGGATTTCTTCAGTTTTTGACTATAATTTAAAATTATCTTTAGATTAAAGCTCCCTAAAAAAGATAAGGGCAACCATAAAACTTTTTTCTAACGCGGGATAAAATGAGACAACAAAATTCATAATTGCTCAATTTGAACTAGTAGAGAGTCAAAACGGGTTTTCCATGCCTAAAACCCTCTGATTTCATCACATTTCCTCCTTACATTTTCCAAGCAGTTCGACGTAATTGGATGGCCACCCCCACCGCCTCGGCCGTTTTCCGGTCACTATCTGTACGCAATGCCGCTTCCAAAATAGCATCCGAATCGAAAACTGCTCCTCCATCTCTCCAATCGTATCTTCAGGTAACATCTTCGCATCTATAGAAATAAATGTATATTGATAGCCACGTAGGTGAATCTAGGATTATAACTAACTTTCTAAATTACTGATGGTCTAAAAATTATTTACATTATCTTTCTTTTTGTAACTAACAGTCTTATTGATAATGCTTGGTGCTACTGCTTTTCTTTTTGTCTCTCGTGAGCCGAGGGTCTATTGTAAACAACCTATCTACCTTCAAGATAGGGATAAGGTCTGCATACACATTACCCTTCTCAGACCCTATTTGTGGGATCGCACTGAGTTTTTTGTTGTTGTTGTTGTTGTTTAACTAACAGTCTTGTATTGATCAGCAATGAAGTAATTACAAAGCCATAGCTAAGCTGTCCCAGCTTGCTATCCAAACTAAAACTCATTTACAATCAGCAGAGAATTAAAAAACAAATCTATCCCTAGAACATGAGCGGTTAAACATGAGAAATTTTTGCATTGTTAATATGTATAAGTTAAACCGTAGTTTGAATTCGATATAGATATATCTACTGCTTATATGATGGATCCGCCTCTGTATAGCTAATCCATGTTTTGGTTGAGTACAGCTACATGATGGACATAGAAATATTCACTAGAGCAAATATTGTTAATGCAGTTCTCTTTCTCTCTTTATCTCTTGTCTTCCATTTCCTTCCATACATCTAGCAATTATAGGATGTCTAACCAATGGATTTGATTCTTGATTTAGGTATCTAGCAACACCTATAGGGAGAATGCTTCCTTTGATGTCCTTGAACATACCTGTGGTGTAATGGAGATCTTCAGCATATAGCTCTGCTCTAATCTTCATTCTTCATATTGTAGGCATTGGTAGAAGTAGATGAAGGTCAAGCATAGAGGAGTGCAAAGGATTTCCTTATGTTCGGAAGCTTACAAATTTAGAGCACGCAGCTTTAATACATAAAATTCCTTTTGATTACTTTCTCAAGCTTTGTAATAAAGTTTGATTGTTCTGGGAGTATATAACCTCTAGATTTTGCTAATGATTATTGAATTACTCCTACTTTTTACAATATGCAAATGTAACCTCAGAGTATTTTTCATTATATTAATTAGAAAAGAGTAAGTACGTTCGGCGTAGAAATAGTAGTAGCTGTTAAATAGGAGTAGCAGTAGCATGTTTATTTTGTTGGCTGCCTTAGTTTTGTTAACATAAAATGTCTCTGTGGGACTTCAGCTTGCTAGAACTGCTACTTACACATTTATCTTTTATTCAATCAGCTCAAAATGACGATGTGTGATGATTCATTTGGGGGAGCTGGAGCAAACATTACCAGTTTGTTCTTCCTAACGACATGGCCAACCAGGGTATTCTGCATTTCCAAACATTGAGGAACTGGATCTTAACCTTTTGGAACACTTGGACAAAAATATAATCCTCACTTGATGTAGCGACTAGTTGGTAGTGATTATACTTTGTAGATTTTGGAATCATATGACTTTCTATATCATGTTTTTGCTACACTACTATACCTGAGCTTTCCCTACCAATAACTACCTGTGTCACAAATGCTACTGATTTTCTTGAATTTATAACCTACCTGTCAATAAGTACACACTTTACCCTTCTTCTATTACACTTATTAGAACACGATAATAGGATTCAGTTCATGAATGCAAGTCCAAACTTGTCATCAGACGCGAAAAATGACAATGGATTTAGTTGAAATTAGGGGTGACAAATGGGCAGGTTGTGTCGGATATGGGACATATCGAGAACGAGTAATACAAAAATAGACAAATTATTCAACCCGACTCATATTTAATACTGATAAAAAATTGGTTAACCGGCAGATAATTTGGTTATCCATAGCTTTCTTGAATATGATCACTTTTGGGAGAATTTCTAGTCTCCCAAACTTAAGGAACCAATTTGGGGCTTTACAAATGTGAAAGTTAACTCATTAATTATCCATTGATTATCCAACATATTTTTTTTTGAAAGACAAAAGTTAGAAGTTACTTGGATGCCTACTTCTCATGATCCACATGGAATTAACTGAACATCTTAAGCTGACACCAGTTTGTCGTCATAAAGAGAAGAAACAGGCGATAAAGCCTGGGAAATAAATCACACTCTAGTACTAAAAAGAGCAAAATCAAGGCAAGTGTTGCAGGTAAAACTGAACCAATTCTTTTACTTTGAACTATGTATGTAGATGTGCATGCATATACACCCAGAAAAAGGTTAAAATGTATACATATAACAGAGGAAAGTCAAATGTGGCGCTGAAGTAGATTTTATGTCAAGATTACGTTGTACACCAGCACCAACTGAGAAAAATAAGAATAAGAATCCACATATATGGAAGTCAAACAATCCAAGCAAAGAAACCGATTTTTACCATGGTATGGGATTGATAGAAACAAACTATAAGAGCCGAAATGCTGGCATTCTTGCACATAAAATTCAAGGAATTCAATAATTAACAATTAAAACAAGAATTGGACTCTGAGATGACTTAAAACTACCTCTAATTAGTTGATCTACTCTTCCACATTCACCAATTCATACTCAACCAAAGAAAGGTTGTTTTGCTCGTTAACAGCAAAATCAGCTGGTTCAGTAACCTCAACACGACCCCATTTGTCTACTGCAAGTCGCATGGAACCCTTGAACATGTCAATCTTTGCATTCCGCAGAATCACAGTAGCCCCTGCCTTCAATAAATCAACTGCATAAAAGAGTAAAGCTGTAAATATCACCAACAGAAAACATTCAACAGCATCCCCTTTCTGTGATTGCTAATCAAGAGTCAATTTGTCTTTGGGCACAAAATCAATATACAACTGTATAAAGAATAGATTTATCCAACCACAACACCAATAGCATCCCTTTTTCTCTGATTGCATATTAAGAATCATTTTATTGACCTTTCTGCACAAAATCACAATACAACTGTTCTAAAGAATTTGCCAGCGACCTGAATACATAGACCCACCAAATTACCATTTCTCCACAAAGTGAAAGTATTACAATAGATGGAATGGAATATGAGGACAAAGAGGTGTCAAAATAATTAACGTAGAATCATTATCCAGATCATAGTTGGTATAAGTTTTTCAACCTTATAATTTCCTAACAAGCTAAGATGAACAAGTTAATCTGAGGTGCAATATGATTAAACCTTTGAGAAGGGTAGCATTCGATACTATCACATAAACACAGAACAATTAAACCCTGGAATTCACATTAATATGCAAACTATTAGAATTCGCATAAAAACTACATAGAAAAACAAATATAATCTTTCTTCAGCAGAATATAAAAATGAAAAACTCTTTAGATGAGTTGAACTTGCTAAAAGAAAAACGTAACCCTCAAACGTGTCAAAACTCGTAACAGTTAACACAACTATAAAAAATGAAAACAAAAACTACAAATTCATATTTCTCTAAATTCTTCAATTCTTCAACCTAAATTAACACAAATGTCCAATTTCTGGTCTCCTTTTTCTTTTGTTTTTTTGTTAAAATAGATTTCCAGGTTATCTTAACAAATGCAACTCCATCTCTCTCATTATGAGCTCTATAAGGTAATGTTATTTTTTATAACTACAGTTTCTGACCCAGCTTGTGCGCACCTCAACTATTCCTTGGAGTGTCTATGACTTCCATCACAACCGTTGATGACCTATAACAAAGCTACTGGGTGCTCAAGCACCCATTATTGTTGACCCAACCAAATATATTTACATTGCAAACTTAGCAAAAAAAACAGAGAGACTAAACTTCCAACCTCAGGATATGACAGTGGGTAAAAAAGGCAGCCCGCTGCACAATGCATCCCGCATTCACACAGTTTCCGAGGAAGGACCGCATCCCAAGGGGTGTAATGTAAACAGCCTACCTAATGCAAGCATTAGTGACTGCTTCCACGGTTCAAACCCGTAACCTATAGGTCATATGGATACGGCAATGGGTACGCTGGTTAAAAAATTGGCTTAAAGGCAGTTGAGCACCCATCACTTAGAATTCCTTGGTCAACCACTGATCACTACAATGATAATATCAATTATGTCTCCATTCCAAACTCATTAGAATTGTCTCTACGAATCCTCTAAATCTATCCCACTCAATTTTGGCTCGTCTCAATCCAATACTCAATAATCTATCTCTAAACTGGATTATCAAAGGGAAAAATATGAAAACTAAAACAACACAAAAAGGAAAACTAAAAAATCAATCATTTTCCTTCATTTCCCCTTTCATTTTCTCAATAAAATCCAAATTAATATCTCGAAATAGACAAGAGAATTATAAAAGCTAAACAAAATGCAGAAATGCAGATATATATACCCTGCTCATTACGTGCGGTGAAGAGGATGGATCCAGTATCATCACCAACGAGGCACTCAGAGATTCGCGGTGGAGCCCTAGGGTTTAGCGACCCCGATGCTCTGCCGCCACGGCTTCCGCCGCCGGTAGCTTTCACCGTTTTCGCATCAACAACCTTAACCGTCAAGTTATGACCATGTGTCCCAGGTTTTAGGCTGTCCACTTTCACAAACACCGGCTTCTTCTTCTCGGTTGCCGCCACCGTGCTAGTTGCCGTTGCCGCTGCCGCCGTCGTAGCCATCGCAAATGTCTTAAACCCTAACCTTCTCAGAAAAATTGGAAAAGAGAAGAAAAGAGTAAGGGGGAGAGTGATGAATAAAACAAACAAATTAGGGTTTTGAAGGGGTCCTCTATTTCTACCCAACAGAAAATGAATTAAAAATTAAAGAAAAACAACAGAAATGTAGAATAATTTTGATAAATAGAAATGGCAAATAATAATAATACTAATATAATGATAATGATGATGATAGTAATAATAATAATAATAATAATAATAATAATAATAACAAAAGAAAGTCTAAGAAATGTTTGGGACGTACATATTCCACTTTAGTAAAACTTTTGACTTTAGTAAGCATCTGTGTAGTTTTCCTTTTTATAATTAACTAGTATCCGTACCGTGTTGTGCGGAGAATATAAAATATAGTATTTTATAAGAAAATGTTAATGAAAAATACAGTATATAAAGAAGCATGCGAATGGTATTATTTCTTAAACGTGTAATGCAATAAATATTCATAAATTGAATTCATGCGTAAACACACTTTCCCATTTTAATAAACAACTATTAATGAAGAATTAGATTATTGGTTACATGTATTAGCACTGTTCGCCAAAGCCAACAAATAGCGCATGCTTAAAATTATTTGATGAGACTTAAGACTGTTTGATGAGACCTTTAAAGATTTTAAAGTAGACGAACTGCAACATAAATTAGGCAATTAGTTAATTAGAAATACCGTTATAAAGGTGAAATACAGCTGAATTGCACAAGGTACCCATGCGTGCAATCGTGCAATATCAATATTTTGGTGTTGTCTCTAGCTTGTATTCTACATGATGGACATAACTGAAGTCTTATAAAAAATTATATTATTTTATTTGATTTTCACATATTTATCAGACGATAATTCATGAATAAAAGTTAGGGATGACCTCGTCTTGTTNCAGCTATTAAGGAAGAACTAGATTATTGGCTACATGAATTATAACTGTTCGCCAAAGGCAAAACATAGCGCCTGCTTAAGATTATTTGATGAGAATTAAGACTGTTTGATGAGACCTTTAAAGATTTTAAAGTAGACAAACTACAACATAAATTAGGCAATTAGTTAATTAGAAATACCGTTATAAAGGTGAAATACAGCTGAATTGCACAAGGTACCCATGCGTGCAATCGTGCAATATCAATATTTTGGTGTTGTCTCTAGCTTGTATTCTACATGATGGACATAACTGAAGTCTTATAAAAAATTATATTATTTTATTTGATTTTCACATATTTATCAGACGATAATTCATGAATAAAAGTTAGGGATGACCTCGTCTTGTTGCAAACTTCAATTAACTGTTATGAAAACTGATAATTCTATTTTACATTGCATTAGCATCAGTTATTCAATGATATATGTTTCTCTCAATTAACTCCAGAAACTTACATTACAAAAGAGAATGTTGAGTATTCATGAAGGATGCATTGTCAAGTTAAAGACATCATATAGAGAACTGAAGTGAAATAGCTAGTTCAACTTCGCTATTTTTAAGATTTATTTGAATATCTTCTCTTGCTGAGCTACCCTTGTACTTTTCTTTGTGCCTGTTTAATGGAAAGTTGTTGAAGGATCAAACTCTTGCACAACCTTTTCAGGTAAAAGAATATTTACCAACAAATACTAATCAGTATAAATTTATGGATGATAGAAATTAGACTTCTGCATATTCATGAAGTCCACATATCAAAACGTGAATAAACTTTTTCAAGGAAGAAAAATGAAGAAGTTTAGTAGAACCTTCAAGCAATTGGAAAGTAAAGGTGCATAAATAAAATGGACCATATACGCTTGTGAGAGCGAAGTTGTAACGAAAATAAACTTGCATTTACAATCAGCATTTTATGGATTATAAGAGCACAAGTTATAAAAAGAGGTGGTAATGGCAGAAATATGAAACACACGCTTAAATCAAATCAAGTGTATCGCCATTATTCGCTGCAAAGAGAAACATCAAAGTCAAATTAAGACAAACATCCTGTAAAGTCCTTAGGATATATGAACATATAAAAAAAAACTCACTTGAATATTTTTTTTGGTATTTAAAAGGATATGTCTCAACTCATAAAGTGCCAACCCGCATGACTAAACAACGGCCGACTGAAATGATAACAAATACTTTTTAGCTTTCTAACAATAACGATTAGTAGAAAACTTAATTCTTTAGGCAATGAAGGGAGAGTGTAATAAGAAAATGTGATTATTTATGTAAATAAGAAATTATTACCAGTAACTTGGCAAAAATTACGCACTAATTGCCTCTATTCGTGGAGTATAAATAACTTGTATTTTGAGCAGCAACCACCCTTTCTTTACATAACCTAACATTATGTAGCAACTTTTGCGCGAAATCCGACTCGATTGACATATTTCTGAATGTAGAACATGATTATTGGACGAAATTTATATAAGAAAACTATAAAATCAATATAAGAAAATATACTAAATNTACATAACCTAAGATCATGTAGCAACTTTTGCGCGAAATCCGACTCGATTGACATATTTCTAAATGTAGAACAGGATTATTGGACGAAATTTGTATAAGAAAACTACAAAATCAATATAAGAAAGTATACTAAAAAAACAAATATTCTTACTCTAGTTTTAGGGAACTCTCATGCTATTATTACTTTTGTAGTAAGTTCAATAAGCATAATAACATCTAAGTGTGAGATAAGACATGTTCTAGCAAATATTCATCTTTCTTAATTCATTCGTTAAAGTTAGTTGGATCTGTTTACTGAAAGAGTTAGCTAAGTACTGATTTAAGAATTAATTTTATAAAGATGAATGCAGATCAATATTTGCACTAATTTTACTCTAGAAAGAACATATTGAAATAATAAAGTCTTTCCTTTCAAAACCTACTTTGCAAAGGTTGCCGAAATCGTGTTAGACTTTAGGCGCATATAAATGTAGAAGTTTTCCTACATGTGAACTGTTATGACGGAACATGATATGATAATAAAATATAAGTGTTCGAACATAATGGCAAATTTAATAGAATTTACTTTTGCAACTACCTCACCTAATTAATACATTTATGTAATATTTTGACAATAAAGTTAACCAACAACATCAACAAAAGAATTGAACAACCACATGAAATCTGACTTTCGGATATATGAAATTCCTAGTGTATACATGAGCGATGAGTGAGTTATTACCATGAATGATAGTGTCACATTATTCCAAAAATTCATTAGTAAATATCATAGTAACATGAATTTGCAATATAGTAATATAGTATCATTAAAAAGGATCATTTTAAGCATGACCAATCTAGTATTCGTATCCGCACGTTGTATTTTATTCAACATGGCAGATTTGTTTCTATCCATCTCTTCCTGTATGTGAACAGTACCTACAAATGTTTCAGGAATCATCTTAGTAAGTATTTTCCAAGTTGGTTCATCAATGCCAACAACAAAAATAGTAAATTAAAAAATAATAATAATAATAAAAAAATAAATAAATAAATATATATATATATATATATATATATATATATAAATAACTATTTAGGCTATTGTGGAATCACCAATAGTAAATTGAACAGGTCATAGTGCGATCTATTACAGAAGTTTCTTAACCACTCAGAAGAGGAAAAGAAATAGAACCATAAATGATAGAAATTTTGAATTGAGTTAAAAAGAATATCTGAATATATTTACAAATATAAAACCTGATATTTTGTTGTTCCAGAAGTCCCATTTGTAACGACGCAAGTTGATCGTGATTTCAGCATTCCTATAAAAAGATAAATAAATGTTTGTCAGGGTGGGCATAGCCGTAAAAAGCCAAAATGACAGAAATTCGGACTACGTTCAAAAGAATATATGTATAAATTTACAAAGAATCTGGATTTGAATTGTGTATATATTGTAGTAGCAAAAGTCATCTTTCAAACGGCACAAGCGAATCGTGGTTTCAGCGTGCCTGCAGAGAGAGATAATTTTTTTTGTCAGGCCGCGCAAAGTTGTAAAAAGCAGAATACATAAAATTTTAACTGAGTTCTAAAGCATATTTGTACAATATACGAAGAATATGTACCTAATTTTTGTATATAATGTAGTTCCAAAGTTCCTCTTTGTAACGGCACAAGCGGATCATGATTTTGACGTGCCTATACAAAGGTAAAATACTTTCAGTCAGCGTGTGCCAAGCTGTGTAAAGCAAAACGACAGAATTTCATAACTAAGTTTAAAAGAGTATCTATATAAACTTACAGAGAATCTGGACGTGAATTTTGTATTTATAGTAGCTGTAGAAGTCGTCTTTGCAACTGCACAAGCGGATCATGGTTTCAACGTGTCTGCAGAGAGATATAATTTTTTTAGTATGGACGCGCAAAGCTGTGAAAAGCAAAATACTGAAAATTTATAATTGCATTCAAAAGCATATCTGTACAAATGTACGAAGAATCTGCACCTAATTTTTGTATATTATGTACTTCAAGAAGTCCTTTTATTAAGGACACAAACATATCGCGTTTTCGATATGACAATCGTGAGATATAGATTTTTTTCCAACACGTGCAAAGTTGTGAAAAGCAAAATGACAGAAATTTATAACTGTGTTGAAAAGATTATATGTATATCTACAAAAAATCTGGACCTGATTATTGTATATAAAGTACTTCAAGAAGTTATTATTTTAACGGCTCAAGTGGATCACTGTTTCGACATGACAGTGGAGATATATGATTTTCTTAGGCAGCACTCGCAACCAAACATTAAATACATACATATTGAATTAAACAAATTATACGAAGAAGAAAGCATGCAGATTTCAAACTTAACAAAAGGAGAAGTAAAAACAACCTGGCAAGACTAAAATAGGTAGGCCAAACACGTACTAACTCGTTATAAATCTAGCATCCTACTTTAGAAATTTCTTAGTCTTTTATCAGGATTTAAAAATTAATTCTCGTTAAGTTTCCTCCTTTCTGTAGTATTTGGATTAAACTGTGAATGTGTTATTTTAAATTACTTATCTATTAATATTTTGTGGTCAGTCATATTCGTCTTCATCATCATTATGAAATCATCATAATAACTATATTTTTTTCTTAAGAAAAAGAATATCCTCTAATGATATAACTAAGAACCCTCTCGACGTTGTGGCCTTAACAGTCATATTAAGATTTTAGAAAAAGGAAAACAGGTTCACAAAATTGACCTTACTGAAGCAGAGTGAAAAATACTTGAATAAACATTGCCATCGTTAGACATAAACATTACTGATAGAATGCTAAGAAATAATGAAAAACAAGACAAGACAAGTTTTGGGGTAAAATCTCTCATCCCTTCTCATTGATTCCACAAGTATTTATCGGCAAAGAAATAAGACAAAACCTAAACTAATTGGGAAACCTAAACCTAATGGACTAGGAAACCTAAACCTAATTGGCTAAGTTTTCTTAAACTCATAAAATTAATTAATTGTAACCTACTCCTAAATAACATAGGAAATATACAAATCTAGAATAT